>JARKIC010001329.1:0-130947 GCA_029378375.1 Mycena olivaceomarginata | reverse complement strand
CCTTCGTCGGCGGGAATGTCCTCTACATTTCCCCTGACCCGGACCTATCGCCATTGAACGGAACGCGGAATGTCGGATACCACTAATTACAGCGTTCTGTTCCTGACATTTCCAGCCAGGTGCATCTCGTCAAGATCACCGATCCGGGAAAGCCAGTCCAATTGACGACGGGAAAACAAGGAGGAACCGGCGCCCCCGCTGCTCAACTCTGACGGGACCAAAGCGGCTTGGATCCAGCAGCTAATTGATACGTGGGGAAGCTCTATGTGTGTTCCATTGTGCTATTCGACAGATACCGGGTCTTGACCGCATCCCAATCCCAGAAACAAAATTATTGTGTATGATCTTGACAACAAGGACCGGGTGACGCTTGCACCCACCTGGGACCGTTCCCCCGAGTCGCTCGCCGTACGTGCCGCCAATCTGCCCCTATTCACGCAACCACTCTCACCTTTCACATGGCATCTCGCAGTTCTCACTCACCGGAGATGTGATGTATTTTACAGCTGAAGACCACGTGAGGGTTAAAGTGTATGCGCTGCCCATCCCTCCTACATTGTCGGCATCGGCGTCGACCGGCTATCCACTCCTGCCCAAACAGTTCCATACTCCCGTCCCGTTGACCCACAAGGGAGCGGCGTCTGGCGTGCAACTCCTTCCTGGCGGACGTCTGTTGTTTTCGCGGTCGTCGTTCGCTTCGCCGGATGATGTTTACGTTCTCCAAGACTTGAGTTCCTTCGAAAGCAATATAGTATTAGGATCAAGTCAAGCGCTCAAGCCAAAGATTAAGCAAGTCACTCGCTTCAACGCCGAGGCCCTGGAGAGCAAAGGCCTTGACGAGGGTGAAGAATTCTGGTTCAAGGGTGCTCTGGACAGGGACGTGCAGGGCTGGCTTTCAAGCCGAAAGGATGGGATGAGAAGGACACGAAGAAGTGGCCTCTGGCTATGGTCATTCACGGCGGTAAGATTCCTGCCGCTCTTAAATGCCCATCTGCTGACTCTGATGGTCTCAAACCAGGTCCCCACGGCACAACTGCCGACCAATGGTCGGATCGGTGGAATCCTAACGGTCTGTCGCGGCATACAATTGTCCTGCTATCTCGAGATTGACGCGCCGAGCCACTAGTGTTCTCGCAGCAGGGGTACTTCTCGATCTGGATGAATCCCACTGGGAGCACGAGTTTCGGAGGAGGTGATTACTGCTTTCGCCCCGTCCACCATCCGTTATGAAGGCTCAATAATGGCGGCTTCAGAGTTTGCTGAATCCATCGTTGGAGACTGGGGCGGTAAACCATTCGTCGACATGGTACAGGGGTTCAAATACGTGCTGGAGTCGTATCCTCAGGTATCGCTACACTTATTTAGCTTGCATGTACAACTCCTCACTTCACCTGCTCTACTCAGATTGACCCAGATCGGGTTGTAGCTGCGGGAGCCAGCTGGGGCGGATGTGCGGTCGACTGGCTCCGGGGACGTCCCGGGTACGGATTCAACTTCAAGGCTCTGGTTTGCCACGACGGGGTATTCGATAGTAGTGCATGTGAGTACATTCACTTCCGACGTCCAGATCTCTTCTTCCTCCTCTTCCGACCCTGCGTTAATTACTCTACCAGCAAGCTACACGGGCTATCGCGGCGTTCCATGCTCTGCAACAGTAAGCCATGTCACGTCGCTCAGGTTGGGCGGTTAAAGGCATTCCTTTTTTCTCGTAGGTTGGGAATACCGAGCCGGCTGCTCATATTCCGGAGGAGAATCATTGGTGAGACCCTTTGCGCGCCTAGCTATCCACATTGTACAGAGCTGACCAGAATTCCGTAGGGTCTTGGGACACGAAAACAGGTTCGTAGAGTCGTTTAGGTCTACGTTGATACCTTTTGGTCTGAATTCGGCTTACAGCTTGAAATGGCACTACGAGGTTTTCAAATGGTTCGACGAATATGTGGGCGACCCTCGCTGATTCGTAGCCGTCGGATTAGTTATACCGTATGATACAAGGTCAATACAGCGGGGACTCAACGCACTCCATTTACCCTACACACGAACGAAAGAAATTTATCCTCGAGAATTTGCTCCATAAAATTCGAAAAGAGAGAGAGAAAAGTCGTCGTGTGTAGGGCCGTCAATACCGACTCGGACTGTTCGGTCAACCTCACAACCCCAGAAACTTACGCGGCTTTCAAAGGCTTCCTCGCGGGTCAAGAAATCAAAGACAACGCTGGCTTGCGTACGTCCCGGAGAGGGATGGGAGTATAGGGATCAAAAGTGATGGGGGAGTCCCCCATCAATTCCCACGGGAGATTTCGCCGGACGCAAAGACGTGCGCGGAAATGGCTCCAGCTATAGCGGGCTCAGGCACCTACCTGGACTGATAGCCCCACAGACCAAGACATGTACATACATGTCTTATGCGATGGCCCCGCCAAGTAATCCCCTCAACGGAACGGCTGCAACCTAACTCCATTCAACGATGGCGACATCGACCATGCCGTTGCGGCCACCATCATCTGCAAATTCCGCGGCATGGGGCAGACGTGCGTCTGCGCCAACCGCATCTACGTCCAGTCTTCCGTCTATGCCGAGTTTGCCTCGCGCCTCGCGGAAGAAGTCGCCTCATTCAAGGTCGGGAACGGCCTTGACGAGTCCACGTGCGTGCTCTAGCTTCCTTTTGCACCCAGCTATTTAGCTTGACGCGACCGTAGCACCCACGGGCCACTCATACACGCGCGCGCACTCGAGAAGGTGCAGGCGCACGTCGACGATGCCGTCAAGCTCGGTGCACAGGTTCTCGTTGGCGGGACGAGCATCCCCGGCACGGCGTTCTTCAACCCAACGGTCCTGTCCGACATCCCCACCTCAGCGCGCATCAACAGCGAGGAGACGTTCGGGCCGCTCGCGGCGCTGATCAAGTTCGAGACGGAGGAGGAGGTGATCAAGCTCGCGAACAGCACAGACGTCGGGCTCACAGGGTACTCAGCCGCAGCCTTTCTCGCTCCCCCACACACCCAGCGCGACTTGCAGCAACTGTGCCCTCGCCCAGCTGTGGACGTGTGGGTCTTGGCGTGCGGGTACGCGTGTCCGGCTGTGGACGTGCGGGTACGCACGTCCAGCTGGGGACGTGGGGGTCTCGGTGTGCGGGTATGCACGTCCAGCTGGGGACGTGCAGGTCTCGGTGTACAGGTACGCACGTCCAGCTGGGGACATGTGGGTCTCGGTGTGCGGGTACACATGTCCGGCTGGGGACGTGCGGGTATGCACGTCTGGCTGGGGACGTGCAGGTCTCGGTGTGCAGGTACGCACGTCCAACTGTGGATGTGCGGGTCTCGGCGTGCGGGTACGCACATCCAGTTGGGGATGTCCGGGTACGCATGTCCGGCTGGAGAGGTGCGGGTCTCGGTGTGCGGGTATGCACGTCCGGCTGGGGACGTGCGGGTATGCATGTCCAGCTGTGAACGTGCGGGTCTCGGCGTGCAGGTACGCACGTCCAGCTGGGGATGTGTGGGTGCTAACTGTATTACAGTATCTGAAGGAACTGACCAATTCGACTCATCATTCACAACCAGCTACAAGCCTCCTGGTGACTATGAATCCCTGCTCTTCAAAGACATCGAAAATTCGGGGTCCGGCCCTCAAAGCATTCCAACAGCGCGAGACATCAGCCCTGCGGAACCCATGGATGTCGACTCTGGCCCTCGTGGGACGAAACGCGCGGCGGAGGACGGGATTCGGAGAACGGACACAAAAAAGCGAAAATTGGTAGGCTTCGTTTTCGTTTCGATGGCTGGGTATTGATGTGTTCTGGGTCAAGACTCCAAACCTGTAACGCTCAAGAAGTACGTCAGCTCATAAAGATACCTAGATGGAGATTGACTGTCTTGCTAGGCTGGGGACGTGTGGGTCTCGGCGTGTGGGTACACGTCCAGCTGGGGGCGTGTGGGTCTCGGCGTGCAGCTATGCACGTCCGGCTGTGGACGTGTGGGTCTCAGTGTGTGGGTATGCGCATCCGGGTGTGGACATGCGGGTATGCACGTCCGGCTCTCGGTGTGCGGGTATGCGCGTTCGGCTGTGGACCTGCGAGTACGTGCGTCTGGCTGTGGACATGCGGGTGTCAGTGTGCAGATACACACGTCCGGGTACGCGTGTCCAGGTGTTGGTGTGCGGATACGCACATCCGGGTGTGGATGTGCGGATACGCGCGTTCGGCTGTGGACCTGCGAGTACATGTGTCTGGCTGTGGACATGCGGGTGTCGGCGTGCGGATACACACGTCCGGGTACGCGTGTCCAGGTGTCAGTGTGCGGATACGCACATCCGGGTGTGGACGTGTGGGTACTCATGTGCACGGAAGTCTGTGCGGGTATGGCGGTGCGGGTACTCATGTGTAGGTACTCGCTGCAGGTACTCGCGTGCAGGTACTTGCGTCCGAGTGTTGGCGTGCAGGTACAGACATGCGGGGACGCAGGAAAGGTCGTGCACAGATGGTGTGATGGGACTAGCCTTTACTATTGCGCCTTTACTGTTTATTTTTCATTCTAAGTACCTCGGTGCCCCTCTATTTATATTTTCCATCTCTGCCTTGTGCGTCTACAAATGTTTCAATACATTGAGTTTCGTGTTTCTTTTGCTTGTATTCTCCGTAACTTAATGTGCATTCCGTTCGGAATTTCCAAGTTCAGGTTTCATCATCGCTTCACCGCTCCCCGCCGACTCCGAGTACCTCGCTTATTAGGCCTCACTTATCTCACCGGTGAATTCATCCTCTGCGTGCTCGTGTTGCACCCATGAATCAGAATTACTGGCAGTTTTTTTGCGTGTGGGTTCGTGGGCGCCCAACGCGGCTGTCGCTGCCTGACAGGGAGTCTCGCGAGTCGCATCACAGTGATGAATAAATCTGATGCATATGATTACATTGCCGCGCACGATTCTCAACCCCGCGCAGGGCTAACCTGGGCTCGGGCGGCCGTTACCATCTTACAATTTGAAATACTAAGCAATTTATATAATACCGCCTACAGCCCTCACTGGTAAGACCCCGACGGAGCCGTTGTTTGCCGCGACAGATGTACACTGATCCACCGGTGTGATGCGGGTCCTTTAGGCCTCGCCAGGCTGGAGGACTCAAGCATACGAGCGCGTACGTTTGAGTAGAAGAGACGCGGGGCAGCCGACTCTGGTGCTCGCCGCTGTTGTAACGCTTCAGCTAACGGTCTTGTCACCCGAGACCGGAGCTCCATTGATATAGTATCTCGAGGCGCGGCGAGAGCAGTTATACAGTTGCTCAGCTATCCAGCGGGTCCTGGGTGGTTAGCCTTCAGCAGTAGCGCTGCCGCTCGTTGTGTCTAGCCGTTGGCGTTGAACATGGGAGTTGAGAGTAAGATAGATGATATCACATGATCTAGCTACCCGAGCTATACTGAATAATACTACGTAAGCATATATGACATGTCTGCCTTGGGCATGCCCTAATACCCTCGTCACAGAGCCCCCCCATGTCCAAGGTAGATATGCAGACATGTAGCGAAAAGTCCAAGTTCCATCACAATGGCCCCCCAAATCCGACTGCCAGCCGTTGAACAGGAGGAAAAAAATTCTGCCGGCAGGAGTTATTGTGCTCGCATCCCCTCTCTGGCTGAGGTCAGGGGTGCATCCATCTAGGAGATGCAAGACGTCCCCTTCGATACTTGCTCGCTTGCTGGATGCACCTATGCTAGCCATCCTAGCTGAGGCCCATGCTCCAGATGAGCACCCAG
This sequence comes from Mycena olivaceomarginata, assembly GCA_029378375.1. NCBI lineage: Eukaryota > Fungi > Basidiomycota > Agaricomycetes > Agaricales > Mycenaceae > Mycena > Mycena olivaceomarginata. Next base: position 125,200 of record JARKIC010001329.1, on the reverse strand, counting down.
CCCATCAAGGGCATACACCAGTCCTCTATAGACTGTTGGACGGTGGGCCTGGTCTAGCATAGTCCATCCAGGATCTGTGTAAGCCATCTGCCTGCCCATGTGTCAGCAACGGCCTCTGGGTCGGCTAAACAGCGAGTAACCCGGCGAGAACCCCAACCAGGAGAAACCCGATAGACGCTAATAGCTCGTGTGTTCCCCGAGCAGTAGGACCAGTCGTACGGCGTCCTCCCTAGGAGGCCGTATGTCGTAGGTCGGGATGCGAGGCGGAACCCGGAACGAGTCGAAGAGGGTGTGATATCCACTCAGGTACAAAACCCGAGGTGTGGATACAACCCGTAGTACGGTGCGAGGGAAGCGGGACAGAGTGGAGACAATGCCTATGTCAAGCCAAGGTAGAAGCCTGAGATTAGATGAGGTAGAATCTACTGTACATGGAGATTCTACCGTGCTTATATAGGCTTCTAATAAATTAAAGCGATCGCGGTCAATCGCGATCAGTTCCTGCAACGTAGCGTTAAGGAGCATTAATGTTGATGCTCCTGGACTCCTCTATGTTGGTTTCCGTGGCGTCGGTGGACCTAGGAGACCCGACGTTCGGGTTTCCTAGTCCTAAGTGTCACCGTCTCCAGTGGTTCAAACCCCGATCGGGTTTGCAACCACTCCTGTACTCTCCTGTGTCAGCCCTTGGTGCGTCCGGGGACTAGAATCCGTCTGTACGGGTTCCTAGTCCCTAACGTCTTCTGTATTCCGTGGCGCAGACTCCCTGAGTCTGCGGCTTGTAGAATCCAAGGCCGGGTTTCAACCGTGAGAAGGTCACGTGGTGGCGTCATGAGAGTCCCGTGCCGCTAAGACGCGTCTGTATCCATACGGACGCGTCGCGCGAAAAAGTAGAACCCGGGCGATTCATGACACCATGCGCTGCAAGCAGCTTCCTTCCCAGCAGCCCATTGGACTGTCGAAGGGCAGGCAGTCCTGCCGCTGGCCTGGCATGATCCGTCAAGGACCTATGCACATCATCCACCTGCCTCTACGCTGCAAGCAGCTTACTTCCGACAGTCCATCAGCCTGTCGGAGGGCAGGAGGCTGAGGTCACCCAGTAACTCGCCTCGCATGGTCCATCAAGGGCCTATGCAGTTCGTCCGCCTGCCCCTGCGCTGCAAGCAGCTTACTTCCCACAGTCCGTTGGACTGTCGGAGGGCAGGCCATCCTACGGCTAAGCTTGGGGAGTGTCTGTTCATACACACCCCCTACAGCCCCCCACTTTTTCTTCGCGCGCTACTGGGCCGACTGTAGGTCCCAGAGTACACGATGAAAAATTACACCCAATCCCAATGAGTAGCTCCTGGGAAAGACGAAAAAAAATTGGGTGCTGGGAAGGGGACCTCATGCAGCAATTGAAATGCGCAAAAAGAATCCCCGCCGAAATGACACAGGAAGAGACAGGGAAGTACTGGTCCAACCCAATCCGACGTCGACTGAAACAGGGAGTGAAGTAGAGTTCCAACATCGGTGAGTCATAAGGCATGATGAGTGAGTGATTGCCAGTCCAGGAGTACGTGAATTATGGCAGTGACGGAGGATTGGGTGGCCGTGGCGGTGTAAGAAGGGAGGATGACAAACAGCGGTGCTGAGGTTGCGGGGGCAGGGAGCAGGAAGCATGGAAATATTATTGCGGGTTCCTCCACCATCGATCGAGCAGCGTCAATACGCGCTCAGAATCGGGGGCCATGGCAGACCTGCGCTGGCCAGATGTGACGTGCAGCCTGTAGGAGACGGGGGCACCCGGGCGCAATAAGATGCTGTGATTTAATCGCGCAAGCTTCTGCGGGAGTAGCGACGTCGGCAATGCTTTGTATCAGCTGCGCAAGCATCTCCATGTGAGCTAGGTGCTTGCCCCCCAATCCCGCTCGCAAGTAGATGGCAACTACGATGCATATGGCCCACGAGCAATTCAATTGCACGGGTCGTGCAGTGGCGTGACTGGATAGCGAGATGGGGCAGCGCGTGCCTGCCAAGTCATCCGCCCCTCGCACACAAGCTTCCACTCCATTGTAACTGGGCAGTGGTGTTGCACGAATCAGCAGGGACGACTCCGTGTGGCAGTAGCCCGTGCCGTAGTGGCTGAAGCGCAACGGGGTGCAAGCGCAAGGGTGCAAGAGTTGAGCTCACGAGAGTCGCGTGCAGCGGCAGGCGAGCACAGGGACGAGGGCACGAGGCAGGTGGCGAGGTGCGCACAGGCGAGTCAGGCGTGAGCGGCAGCGTAGACATGAGTGCCATGGACTAGCACGCATGCAGCGAGAGGCGAGAGTAGCGCCCCTGCCCACGCTGAGAGACACCGTCGCCCAGTGTGAAACGCTGCGACGAGGTCATGCGCGCCAGCAGTAGGGTGTAGTGCCCGCTCTTGGGAACAGCTGTGCGGTCTCGTCCCGTCCTCACTGTACCCCCTGTTCTCCTTCCTCACCTCCTTCCTTCGTCCCTCATCCTTCCGGAGTTGTGCTTCGAAGTTCTTGAAGCTGCTGAGTCAGGAACCGGATGCCCGGAGCGTTGGGTTGACAGTGCACGAGACAGCGCGAGCGCAGATTCAATGCCCCCCAGCCATGTGTACAGGACATCCAGCGCGCCTGTGTTGTGGTATGCTGCGTGCTTACATCGCAGTAGGTTCGCCGTGAAAGGCGCTCGCTACCTTGACGTCAGCATCATCGCTCATTTGCAGGCTTGAAGGGAGGACCGAGCGCTGTATGTAGGGGAGGTGCGCGCGGGATGATGCCACAGAGGAGGAACGAACGGGAAGCCTCACTCAACGAGACGCGCGATGGTCCAAGACGTCCTCACCTTGGCCCATAGCCCGAGCATGGAGAGAGTCACCGCATCGCGCCAGCGAGCAGCTTGTGAGGCGCGCTGGTACTCCTGATGCAAGGAGCTACGCGTACGAACGAGGAGAAGGCTCGCTGTAGAGCACAGACACTCGAAACTCAAACGGTGCGGGCAATGTAGAGGCGTTAGCTTTAATACAATGTGGCCAGTAATTTCAGCATGTCATATTACAATGTGGGCAGCTGTTGGTGTCCAGTAAGGAGACACACAATACAATGTGTCTGTCTATTGATGTGAATGCTCTTTTGGGATTAGAAAAGCGGTTTTTAATTACTTTTAATAGTAATTAATACCCTTAACATTACTCATCCGGGCATATGGTTGATGGCCTTGATGGCTTTGCTGGAAAGCCAACTTTCACTATAAATAGAGCACCCATCAAAGATATTCGATATCCATCATAATGATCAATGCCCCATTTGCTCTCAGTATACATTACATTCCGATCACACCCGCAGATTCCCCTGTTCCTCCCGGGATCAATTATGTCTTGGTTCCTATCAAATCCGATGGTTTTCCTGTTCCTCCCGTCAAATCATTTGTTCCTGGGATCCGGTCACACCCGCGGATTCCCTGTTCTTCCCAGGATCAATAATTTCTTTGGTTCCTATCACACCCGGATGTTTTTCCTATTCCTCCCGCCGCAAATCATTTCTTCCTCATATCCGGTCACACCCGCGGATTTCCTGTTTCTCCCGACCTACTGTCCCCAATTTGGCTCTGTTTGTACTTCACCCCCATCCATGGCCGGATGATCCCCATATGCTCACTTCAAAATATCTTGCTTGGACCTCGCGCACTTGCGGCCACTTCACTACCATTTAGCCTCTCTCTCAAACTCCAATTCCGTTCCTATCCCTGTTGTTCACATTCAATACTCACAAACAAATTTACACTTCAACATTTGCTCACTTTAAATCATCCTTACGGCCTTTCCATCATAGTATAGCCCGACCAGGCCCGACCCCACCGTATTTCGTTGAACCGGCACTTGAACTCACTTCAACGAACGAATTTCTGATCGCCAGCTGTCAACTCTGGTGTCAACTTCACGTGATCTCATGATCTTCGTATTTGCCGAGTCTGACAACGCGACACAATGCACTAGCTACCCCTCTCTACTCAGTTACCCCGCCCCTTCCGCGGCCTTTTCATCGGTCGATCCGCATCCAAGTTCCCACTGCAAAACATATCAATAGATATTCTCTTCCAAACGTTATGCCCGCTTACCGCGTCGACCGGCGACTGCCTTCGTTCTTGTCGTTCCTGTAGTGTTGTACGTCAGATTCTCAATTGATTCATCAATTATTATGCTGACCCCTCTGCAGCCTTCCTCTTCTTCCCCTTCGCTGCATCCGTGCCGCCCCTTTCCGTCGCTTTCTTACTGCAAAATACGTTAGTGTCTCCATATCTCCTCCCCAACGTAATTCTTACAATTTCGCAATGACGCCAGGACGTAACATCTCTCGGAATGTTTCCGCCACATCCTCCACCGCACTCGACCATTCCCGAGCATCTGCTGGGCTCCCATCTGCCACCCGCTCGCCCCACCACAGTAACGACACCATTATCTGAAGCATGCCATCCTTCCCATGCAGCTTCAGCATCGGGGCCCAGTCAGGACCTGTCCTTTGGCTGGACCTTCACCCACCAGCTCCACCATTTCGACACAAACGTCCCGGGCGTCTTCGCATCGCCCAGCACCCCTGATGTCGACCTTTTTTTCCCATTTCCTCCCCCTCGAGATCCACCAGTCCAGCGCGTCGGGTCTGTCTTCCGTCGTGATCTGCCCACCCGTGTCTACGAACCCCCACGCCGCCTCGAAGTCGAAGAAACGGTCCACCAGCGAGGCCCACTCAATCCCGCCCCACGTCTTTCCGCATTCGAAGGCGGTGTGCGCGCGAGTCAATTCCACCGTCCACTTCGCTGCATCCCGCCGCTTCCACAACTTCTCCACCTGCGTGTCCGGATTTTCGTCCCCGCCACCGCTTCCCTCGCCCTCATTAGGTTCGGGACCTACACCACCATCATCGCCCGCCTGCGCGCTGGTGGTATCCTCCGGATTTTTGTCCCCACCACCGCTTCCCCCGCCCTCATTAGTTTCAGGACCTACACCACCATCATCGCCCGCCTGCGCGCCTACCCCCGCGGCCTGCCGCTGCCTCGCAGATACTCCTGCTGGCTGCCGCACTGCCTGCGTGACTCCCAGCCACTGTGCTTTGCGCTCCTGCCGCCGTACCGGACGTCGCGGCTGCTGTGCTCGATGAGCTCGATGTCGCTGGCCCTGGCGCCACTGGCTCCTCGGGCTCTTGCACCAGTGTCACTCGCGCTTCACACTCCGCACGTGAGAAGACATGATGGCCAAACTCCACCATGCTGCTCTGCACCCGCGTGAAGCCTTCCGGGTCGTGCAGTGGCCAGTCTTTCTCCACCACGCCCCTCATTTTCCCTGAGTGCACGCTACGAAGTCTCGGTCGTCAATACTCCCTTTGTCACATCTATTACCAATCTCACCTTCGCATCTCGATTCGGCCGCCACGCTCGCCGATGGGCCCAACCATGAGAATGGAGACGCACATCCCAAACCATTCGGCTATGGTATCGACGAACGGCTGCAAGTAATGCGCCGCGCTTTTCAGTGATCTAGCCACACTCATCGTTAGCTCAGCCTTCGGGTCATTCCACTCTCACTCACGCGCTGAATTCCTCCGGTGTTCTATTCGGGCCATCCGCCATTGATTCCTTCCACGCCTTTACACGGATATCGTGCTCCCGTTCGCGCTCCCGCACCATTTCCTGCTGATACGCATATGTCTCCTCCTCCCAACACTCCTTTGTCACTTCGTTCTGCACCGTGATCGCGTGGGGCGCCTTTACACCACTTAGCTCCGCACGTTTCGCCAGCGCACACTTTCGAGCCTCTACGCGCGACTTGATGTGCTCTTCGTACCGCTTCTCCTGAGTAGAAATGAAGGAGTTGCGGTTGACGTGGCGGTTTCCGTCCGCCCTCCCCAAGTCTGCCGAATAACTTGCTGAAGGTCGCCTTGTCCTCTTTGAGAAGGCTGGTGTATTGTATGCGATACCATTGGCCCAGGCGCTGTCACATCTTGGTCAGCTCTACACCACCACGACGAGTGATATACTTGTACTAACGTCTCGCAATTTAGTGTAAAATTCTTGACGAAACTTCTCCTCCTCCGGCGTCAATTTCTCATTGACCACTTTGTTCGCGACCCAGTCGGGGGGATCCGCCACATCGACCGCGAAATCTTCGTCGTCACCCAGCTCATAGCCGTATTTCACAATATACAGCTTCGACATCTTCGTGTAGAAGCTGCCCGCTAACCTTCTTCTCGGATGCCGTCTCATAATCGTCCTTCCGCGACTCGAAGAACCTCAGCTTGGTCCCCCACACCCAAGACGGCGGCCCCCGTTTTCCGGGGGGGTCCCCGCTCTTGCGACGTGACCTTTTCTCCTTTTCCCGCCGCACGACCGGTGGGCGCGGGGGCGGAGTGTAGATATTCGCCCTTATCCGAGATGAGCGACCCCGGCGGCGGCGGCAGCGGGCCAGGCGCCTGCGAGCGCGTTCGACGTGGCAGTGACCATGGGAGTCGAAGACATGGGCGCGGTAGGACGCGGCAGTGACCACGGGGGTGTCGGTCGAAGACGTGGGCGCATTAGACGTGGCGGTGACCACGGGAGTGCTGGTCGATGACACCACGGGAGTCAAAGATGTGGGCGCGTTAGACGCTGGCGCTAACCACGGGGGTCTTGGTCGAAGACACTGCGGGAGTCGAAGACGTGGGCGCGTTAGACGCGGCAGTGGCTACGGGAGTACCGGTCGAAGATATGGGGCCACCAGACACGGGATTCGGGGTGCTCGACACTGGCACCTGCTCCTGTTCTGGGTCAGGCTGCAGCGCCGGTGGTAACTCCTGAGAGAGAGTGTTCGGGGGCTGAGGTGCACTGGCGCCGGAGTGGGCGCCAGCATTGGTGGAGGTGAGTTGGCTCGTTTGAAGGTCGGACATGGTAGGACTGTTTTTTTTTCGCAGCTTTGTCGCTCGAGATCGGCGCACGGGGGCGGAATCAATGTCGCGTTTCGTCCTGTTTCACGTGCTGGTTTGCAGCTTTGGTCGCGCAGCTGATGTGAATCCGTATCCCTTAGAGCTTTCGAACAGAGCTTTCCCTTTTTATACACAAAAATAATAACCCTTGTCCAGAAGAACCGGCAGGCGCGACATCCACCATTGAAATTGACAATGCCAAAGAATTAAGAAAAACAAGACACCCGTACTGAATCAACAATCTCCTTCAGCGTACGCCAATGCCACCTCAAATTCATCCGTCGACAGCAGCTCCGGCTCACGGCCTTCCTCGACAGCATCCTGGAATGCAAGCTTGGCTGCATATCTAATCAAGCCATCAAAAAAACTGGTGGGCATTGTAGCGGATTTACTCACTTTGTGCTGTATACTACGCCAGCTCCCCAGATGGCGTAGTGGCGGACCAAGGCCGGACGAGAACGTCCCACTGAGACAGCCCCAGACGTGCGATGCGACGCGGGGGTGGAGGAAGAGCGCCTTGGCTGCCGACTCGTTCCCTCGCTCGCCCGCTGTTTCCCCTTCTCGGTGTGCGGCGGCTCGACGGGGTGTGGGTGAACACCCAGTTGGCAGTGCGCCTGCCATTCCCCCACACAAGACTCATACGTGTGATGGCCTTTGTTGGCGGCATTCGGATAGCCCGTCACCATGGACTGGGCAACCGTCCTATCGTAAGTCTCAGCGGCCAATTTCTTGCCCGCCTGTTTTTCACTCACCAGTTTTTCCACACTCCGACCTGCCGGCCCCGTGTGACAAGATGGAACTTGTATCCCCCAGTGATTGGAACAACGGTGTCGGGGTCCTCCCTCATCGGAGGCAGACACCAGTATCGCGGGTCGTGGCCGCGGGTGTCTCTGTCCGGCAACATCTCCTCCACCGGCAAGTTGGTCTTCGCCATCTGAGCTGGCATCATTTTGTTGCAGGATGGTGGGCAGCGACACCCGATAACACGCGATGGCTGAAACAGGAATCCTCAAGCAATCACGTGTATTCTTTTCTCTCGACCCACGCTCGTTATGCCACCATGCGCCCGTTGGCCCCGCCATCGCGGTTTTAATTATCGCGGCCTGGCCGACCACGGCGAAGGAGCACCCCCAGCACCACCAGTGGGAGGCCGCCCGTTTCTACTGGTTCTCAGACAATGGTGAGTTATCCGGGCTCATTCATTTCCTCCGCTCATATCCACGTTCCAGGATGGGACGCGTGGAGGGAAGCTGATTTTTGTTTTTGTTTTTTCGTGTACTTCAATGAATCCCTGCTTTGCTGCTCCTTAATTGTGAAAATTCAAAAATCAAGTGCCAATACAAAGTGTACTGTGGTCTAACTACAAGGTGTCGTCTTGCGCAGATGACTCGACGTGTACATTCCAAAGCCACACTCTAATGTATCTATAAGTCTTGAAGTCCAGAAAGCGTCCGCAGAAGGTGTACTGGTGTCTCACCCACGCGGTCTGTTCTGTGGACGTCGCTGGCGTCAACGGGCCCTCGTTAAGTTTGTACACCTCAGCGAGTGCGGACTGCACTGCGTCACTCGCACACTGGTCCGCTGGTGGGTGCGAGGTGTTTGTGGCTTGCCTGTAAATGCAAAGGAGATTTAAGTTTCGCCTCGTCAAGTGCTGAGAACAACAAAACCACCCACACTTCTGCCATCATGGCTAGCGCCTCGAGCGCCACTCAGCTCGTCCGGACTCGCACTGTAAGTAGGGACATTTAGTTCCGAGCTCCCCGGTGGCATGGCCCTGTTTCGGCGGCAGAATTCAGAGCCTGCAACCGATGTGTTGGTGATCCCTCAGAAGTCCAGGAAATGGCATGAATAGTTTGAGTGCCCGTCCGACCCGTAACCCAAGAAGCGAGGAGGTCCCCACCAGGGGGGTTCGATATTGTTCTCCACGCTTAGAGCGCGACCGGACGATGTCTGAGGGTCCCACTGGCGTCTGTATGCCTTGATTGCGGTCCTGGGTATAGATGTCGAGTAGTGTGCAAAGAATTGAATAACACGGTCCATACCTGCTGTTCACGCATCTTAACCCGATTTAAATCCCGAAGATGGGGGTTGCTTAAGTGTCCTGTGTGAGTTTCTGTGGCCGTGAGGTAACCAATTTACAAGTACCTGTGCATAATACGCCGCTGACGATCGCCGCCGACTCTCTCTCTTTTCAGCCGATGTGAGCCTCGTAAAATCAGCGGGGGAGCGGTGGAGCAATGAAGGGGAAGAACATACCCGGGCTTGTATTCCTCAGAGTCAGCACGGGTTTTGACACCAGGGAGTCGACGTTTCGACATGGGGGAGAAAGAGGGGTAGGTCGGCTATAGGGAATCAGACCGTCTTTCAAGCTCGTTTTGCATACTCACTCACTCGCAATTTGTACCCTCGCACATATATATATTTTTGGAATTGGTTTGACTCCCTAACCTCCTCTGTGCTTTGATGTCTGTGGTAGAGGCTTGGGGGCGGCCAGAAAACCTCAGAGCGGTGGTGTAAGATATTTGACCTTCTCGGAATCGTTCGGATTTGGTGTCAGCTGACAGACGGGATACTCAGGAGGCTATCCCGATATGCAATTGTTTTATCAGGGCCCGCCAGACGCTGGCGGAAGCCGTCGATGTTGGGCGGCGCACCCGGGAGATAAGATTAGATTGGATTTTCGTTCGACATTTGTTGCTGTCAATCGTTCCGAGTCTCTGTACTCAGATGCGAACTGGAACTCAACAATTCAGTACTTCGACAATGAGACCGAAACAGATGGAATTATCAATACGTATCTGATTCTGAGGGAATCTCTCCCTCCTTCCCAACTCCCTCTTCACTTGTTTTCGCCGGCCCACGGTAAGTGCGGTTTCAGTTGTGTCCCAATGTCTCAGAACTCATGCCCAATTGCAACGCAGGCGGGACTACCTTAGTCTCAGGTACTTTTCCGGTGCGTCGGGCTGTTAAGCGGAATAGCTCCCGAGTCAGATCAAAGCCGGGAGCTCTTCCTTTTTCGCAACTCTGCCCAAACTCAGCCCCAGCAGACCGCGGCTGCATACACTCGGCATACCAGCACAAATGCTCAATGTCTAATGCAATCTATTTACGCTCCCATCCAACCAGTCCTATGCAAGCCGTTTTCAAGATGCGAACACGTCATGTTGTGTCCGCCGACAAATCGATCAGCCTTGTGATTGCAGACGCAAGATATCGTCTCGCGCTTGAGCAGCGCCTGAAGTACCGATACCACTACCAGACCAGACCAATATGCCCGTCATGCGAGGCTCCAGGCTGCCCGATGAAAAAATTCAAGAACTATTCCTTGTAAGTGGGCTGCAGCGGGTAAGTAATTCGCTCATGTTGCGCAGGGCGTTTCACGCATCCTGGATCAAGAACATTGGAAGACGCGCCAGGAAACCAAGTGTCCATGTGGCCAGCCCGCTTTCTTTGCTTGTAGTGATTGTGCTCTTCCCGATATGTGCCAAAGCTGCATGGTGGAGGCGCACAAGGGCCTACCGTTTCACGACCTCCGCGTGAGTTCCGTCTGTTTTAAGCCTTTGCGTGGTCTTATCAACATGTTTCTCAAGGAGTGGAGCGAGCACGTCAACTACTTTATCCCAGCAACTCTCCGCGAGATGGGGTTGCACGTCGCATTCGGCCATGCCGGAGGCATATGCCTGCACCCAGCGCCCAGAGCGGCTCGAGGCCATCACCGTTAGAGGGATCAAGACTGTTACGGCGGATTTCTGCATGTGCGCGGGCGCGGCAAGCGATGACGACCAGATCAAAGCGCATGGTTGGTGGCCATATGGGTCTAATTTCGTTTCGGTCATGATGTTGGATGTGCTTCGCGTATTGGTGGTCCCTGAGGCAGAGGAGTCGGAGGCAGGTGATTCGGGAGAGCCTGACGAGTCGGAGTCTGATGAGGAGTCTGACTCGGGAACCGAGTCGTCGACCTCTGAGTAAATCTTTTTTTTTTGATTGCCAGAATCGATTTCTCGCGTTTTGTTCCGAATTCTTTTGCGTGTGGTCTAGTCTGAGAAGCTGCCATGCCATCTAACAGAAAGCATCCCGATGGTGGGGAGCACGATACTCAAGGGCATCGCATCTATCCAGGTGTGTTTTTTTTTTTTGGGAGATCGCAATACATGTTGGTAATGAGTTTTCTCAGGCATCATCCAAGGCCCATGGTCTACAATCTGGTCGAGTACGCGCCGCGATGCGGTGGCCGCGCAAGCGACTTTGCGGGAGGGAGCCAGCAGTGGTGGCGCCGGGCTGGACGCTGCGACAGTGGCTCGCTTCCAGGCGCAACCTAGCCACGACGACAATGGCAATCGGGTCGGCACCCGCGAGCGCCTTCGACGCGCCAGGGAGACAACCCCCGAGGTGAGGGGGAGTTCTCGCAACCCGATCACGCTACTGTCACCATCTTCCCCCAAAGTGCAGGTGGTGGGCGGAACGAGACGTGTCGCAGGGTCATCTTCCCGTGCACCTCCTTCGCCCCCGCGCATCCAGGGATCACCGCCCCGCATGCGCGACGTTCAAGGTTCGCCCTCGCGTCCCCGAGGGGTTCGTCACTCGGTATGGCGGTTCGGGTACCGCGTCCGCCAAAACCCGCCCCTGAGCGCTGAGACACTCTATCGCACTGCGGTACGTCCCCCTGACTGTGTATTGAGCCAGCCGCACCACATGTGCGGCATCTGCTTCGGTGTCAAAGAGCACCCCGTCTCGTAAGTGGATTTTTCGCTTTGCGCTTAAAGAACTAGCATTGACACGAGAAAAAAATCACTTAGATACCAGTGCGGCCACAGTCACTGCTTCGTATGCATCCGCTTTTGGCTGGAGAAGAGCTGGCGCTGCCCTGAGTGCTTGATGACCATGTACTGCAAGCCATTCCGTCACTGGCCTGAAGAGGCGTATCTGGCGGCGGCGTATCCGGGGTGGGGCAAAGACACGCAGGTCAACTACTCTTGGAAGGGCCTGCAGTTCCCCAAGGAGTCGATGTAGCTGTACAACTTAATTCCGTTGTAGTCTCGTTGCTTAGAATTTTATTGGTGTGCTGGTGTCTCTTACAAGCCGGTGCAAAATGGAGATGATGAAAAAATAGATGGTCGAGATGGTGAAGTTTTCCCCAGTTCCACATGTCGCATTCCCATCGCCGCCGCCGTGGAGGAGCTGCCCCTGTAGTACCATTATAATGTGCCCTGGATTTTCCAGCAGTGCACATTAATATGTGCACTTTGCATCTCCTGGCCTGGTGCACATTGTAATATGCACCCTTCCCCTGCCATTCCCGGCATGCTACTGCCAGTTCCGGCATCAATGGCATGAGGTTTCCTTATTTGTACCTGCTTATACACCTTCTGCATTGGGCTACAGATTGATTGACAGCACCTGCCTGTCAATCAACACTATAACAACAATTGATGGAAAGTTCCCAGGCATGTACATCAACTTTGCCATCATTTATCGCCGGCTCTGGGAATTTATTTTGTGTTTTGCGCAATAACTAGGGGGTCTCTTGCAAAACTGTAAATACAGCCAAATAGCCCTCGGCCGGCTCTACAACTTTGATTTTGAGACCATTTTTAGCCAACTGCCTTTTTTGGTCACTACGCTTTTGGCCCAAAAAGGAAATTACAGTGTTTTCTGTCTCCCTAGCTCAATTCTTAACCATTTTGGATGATCTAACCACATAGACCTATAGATCTGTGGTCATCCAAGCCACCTGGGACACAGTAGAGCCTATTAGAGAACAATAATAGGGTGAAAATAGCGAAAATCCTTAAATTACATTCTGATCATGATATCTTGGGTATATACCCTTGTAAATGACTCATGGATACACAACATTGTTTCTTTGGGCTGCAAAGACATTCCTCAGATAGGTGATCAGATGCTAATAATTAAAAACATCGCATTTTGGATATACAAAGAAAATCTATTTTGACCTTACTATGCACTCCTCCATCATGTGAGGCCTTCCCAAACACATCATTTGGATGTTTCTCATGTATATGGAATAGAAAAGTAAGTAATGCACACCTGGAATGGGGAACACTCCATAGTGCAGGGTGATCTTCTTGGATGTACTTGTTCACTATGTTCTGGCTGCCATAGGGCCAAGCCTACTGTCATAACACTTAATACTAGTCTAAATGAGCCTTAAGAACGGTTTTGGGCCAGAAATTGTCACAATATTTGATAGTAAACTTCAACAGTGTGATTTGACACTTTTTGCTTGTTTCATGAATAGTGCATTATGTGGGCCAGATAGTGCAGAATAAACATCAGAAATGGAATCAGACAGTCAAAATACACCAGATTATTCTTTACCTCAAGTGATTTGGTTAGGTTTTGGTTGAATGCTGCTTCCGAGCATATAGGTTCAAGAGCAAGTTTTCACACTATATGCTCACCTTAGCTCAAAACACCATCTGGCCGAAAATTGACCAAAATGCTTCAAATAAAGCCTAATCTGGTGTATTTTGACTGTCTGATTTCATCTGTGGTGTTTATTTTTCCCTATCTGGTCTCCATAGTGCCCTATTCATGAAATGAGCAAAAGGTGACAATAGACACTCTTGGAGTTTCCCTCACTGTATGGGCGCTCTTTTTGATTCAGAACTGTTTATGTAGCCCAGTTAGACTGGAAATGGTCTTCAGAACATTGTTTATGACCCTGTGGCATCCAGAACATGGTGAACAAGCACCCACAAGAAGATCACCCTGTACCATGGAGTGTTCCCCGTTCCAGGTGTGCATTACTTACTTTTCTATTCCATATACATGAGAAACATCCAAATGATGTGTTTGGGAAGGCCTCACATGATGGAGGAGTGCATAGTAAGGTCAAAATAGATTTTCTTTGTATAGCCAAAATGCAATGTTTTTAATTATTAGCATCTGATCACCTATCTGAGGAATGTCTTTGCAGCCCAAAGAAACAATGTTGTGTATCCATGAGTCATTTACAAGGGTATATACCCAAGATATCATGATCAGAATGTAATTTAAGGATTTTCGCTATTTTCACCCTATTATTGTTCTCTAATAGGCTCTACTGTGTCCCAGGTGGCTTGGATGACCACAGATCTATAGGTCTATGTGGTTAGATCATCCAAAATGGTTAAGAATTGAGCTAGGGAGACAGAAAACACTGTAATTTCCTTTTTGGGCCAAAAGCGTAGTGACCAAAAAAGGCAGTTGGCTAAAAATGGTCTCAAAATCAAAGTTGTAGAGCCGGCCGAGGGCTATTTGGCTGTATTTACAGTTTTGCAAGAGACCCCCTAGTTATTGCGCAAAACACAAAATAAATTCCCAGAGCCGGCGATAAATGATGGCAAAGTTGATGTACATGCCTGGGAACTTTCCATCAATTGTTGTTATAGTGTTGATTGACAGGCAGGTGCTGTCAATCAATCTGTAGCCCAATGCAGAAGGTGTATAAGCAGGTACAAATAAGGAAACCTCATGCCATTGATGCCGGAACTGGCAGTAGCATGCCGGGAATGGCAGGGGAAGGGTGCACATTACAATGTGCACCAGGCCAGGAGATGCAAAGTGCACATATTAATGTGCACTGCTGGAAAATCCAGGGCACATTATAATGTACCTACAAGGTCTGGTGCGTGGAGGTGCGCCAGGACTGTACGAGCATCGACCGGATACCGCGAGCGTTGTGCGGGTTTCGAATGATGGCAGACGCGCGCGGGAGGAAGTGGTGGCCGTGGATCGCGCAGTGGAGTCGGTACCGTCCTACTTTCAAGAGGATCCTAGCACAAATGCGGCTTTGGAGGCGATGGACTTTGGCTACGTGATGGGCGACACCAGTCTCGAGCCCGAGGAACAGGCACCCGATGATGACGGCATCTCAGTGCGTGTCAAAGCCAAACACTATCAGAACTCTGTATGCCGTCTCGCATTCCTCGAGCGGCTCAATTAATTTTCTCTGCAGGACTTACCATTCCTGACATGGGTCGACTACCGAGATGAATATCTCGATGAGATGAATCGCGGGGAAGGCAGGGGAAATTGGGACATTTACTCCGCCTGCGGTGAGTGTGGGACCGCGGAACCTGCCTATCGTTGCGAGAACCAGACATGCTATGGAGCGGGGCTCTTCTGTAGAGAATGCACTCTGAGGAGGCACGAGGTGCTGCCGACCCACTGGATACAGGTGAGTGGCGTCTGCTTTTTTAAATGGCGGATTTTGACGCACGCGAGCAGGAGTGGAATGGGACTTTCTTCAAACGCGTGAGCCTCAAGAGCCTGGGTCTGGTCGTGCAATTGGGACACACACCTGGATCCTCGTGCTCAACCATGCGCAAGGGGAAATATAAATTCACCCTTATCAAAGTAAACGGCGTGCACAACATCGCCGTCCAGTTTTGCCACTGCGATGAGAGAATCACGCACCGACAACAACTCATGTGTGTCTGTTGGTGGCCGGCCACCGTTGTTGACCCCTCTACGTGCGCGACGTTCAACGTACTATGGTTATTTCAAAATATGAATTGCTTTGGGAAAATATCCGCTTTCCACTTCCTTCGGTCCCTGGAACTCTTGACCAACGCGGACGGGCTGAATCCACCACCGGTAAGCCTGAGGTCGAATGAGAACGGAGACAGATACTTGACAGTGTTTTTCAGGATCGGCGTCGAGCCTTTATGTACATCGTGCGACAACATCGCATGATGTCCATGATGAAGCGTGCTGGCCGGGGACATAAGCGACGGAGGGGTGGGCGGGACTGCGCAGGGGGAGCTAGCGTTGGTGTGTCGGGCATGTCCGCAGCCGGGGAAAAATCTCCCGGACGGTTGGGAGCGCATAAATTGGGCTGAAATGCCCAAGGATCTTTCGTGCGTGATATTTTTGTCAATTCGGGCACGTAGAACTAACGCACAATGCATTGACAGGTACAAATACTTTCTTTTTCTCGCAGAGGATGCGAACTTTCGCCTCATCAACTGGGATGTGTCGTCGGAGGCCCGCGACCCAATAATCGATGACGGGCTCGGGTATTTCTGCAATCGGGAGCTGTACAAGAAGTTCCTACGCACTCATGTCGACGAGGAGGAGATCTCGACTTGCTCTGGATTTCAAGCAATGTTTTTGGCGAACGCGAAACACGTGAAGGGGTTACGAACGACGGGGGTGGGCGGGGTTACGTGCGCACGCCACAATATGTGGCGCCCAAATGGGATTGGGGACTTACAGCGCGGCGAACGGTACGTGAGAGACGTGATGAATGCTCGTCGGACTAACGGAATTACAGTTACAGTAACATGGATTTCATTTTATTCTCATCGATTCTCAATACAATTTTACTCTACCTCATCCTTTCGTACGACATCGCGTGCCAGTTCAGCAAGAACTTCTGGACGCGCATGAAAGGACTGCCCGAATGGATGCACATCGACCCTGAGAAGGTGTTCGTCTGGTTTAAAGTCCCCAATTTCCATATTCTCGGCCATAAATGGCCGTGCCATTCGCCTTTTTCATTTCACTGGATGTGGGGGGCAGGGATGACGGATGGGGAGGACGTTGAACAGAACTGGGACTTCACCAATGGGGCAGCTCCGTCAACGAAAATGATGGGGCCGGGCGGGCGGCATGCATTTTTGGAGGGGCTCTTCGCGTTTCATAACTGGTGGCGGACGGTGTCGTATCGGAAGGTGTTCGGGAGGCGGATGGCGCGCGATCTGAAGGAAGGGGCAAAGCACAAAGAGGTGTTCGAGGCCTTCACGGCGCTTGTGGAGGGAGAGCAGCCGGAACTGATAACGAAGTGGAGAAAGTGGGTGAAAGATTGGGAATCCGAGCAGCACACGGAAGGGTACGCTTCTCCATTTGAGATCGCAAAGCCAGGTACGAGTATTTCTATTTAATAGTTGGGCGTATGCTAATGAAATCTAGTAAACACGATGACTGAGATTCGGATGCGTCTGGGAAGGGAAGAGCTGACGCGAACGGGGGCGGGCGTCGAGGTGGAGCGAAACCACACGTCCAGCACCTTTATCTCCATGGGACTAGACATTGAAGACAGTCAGTGAGTAGACAGTGTGACGGATGGCAGGGAGCAGATACTGACAATAGTTGACAGACGCATCTTGACGATTGACTTGAAGGCGGTGTCGAATCCGAGTCCTCTGCAAGAGCTGGAGTTCTTGAAGCGGCGGACCGCTCTCCTGAAACGCATCAATCGTTTCAGGAAGTTGCAACGCACCTACATGCCCGAACTCATCCGATTCATGACGACGCCGCAGCGGGAAATTTGGAACGACAAGACACAGGGCGCCGAATCGGTAAAGCTCTTCCTGCCCTCGGAGCTGAGCACAGCAAGTCGTGAGAAGACGTGCGAGACGGGGCTGGACAAGATTGAAGAGGAGATGCGGGAAGCAGAGCTGAAGGTGGCGCTGGAAGATCTGCGGCAAGCCCTGCGTGCTCGCACTGCGACAAATCGTTTCAGGCACCGTAACACCACGGGCCAAAAGGCGCTTACGAGAGGACAGGGTGTCCTACGCCAGATCGATATTCGGATCATGAAAGCGAAGCTTCGTTACAGGTACGCAAGGAACACTTTGCTGAGGCTGAGGGGTCATGGGGTTTGGGAGAAGGTGTGGAATGTACTCGAGGACGCAGACGTGAGGGGGATCAATGAGAGAGCGGCAACGGATGAGGAGGAAGCGGATCGGGAGCGCCTGCAGCGACTCGGGCAAATTGTGGAGGGAGGAATTTCGAGAGCGGGAGTGGTGGCGGCCGGCGAAGGGACACACACGCTGTCCTGGATCACCCTCTAAGGTCCAAATAACGCGTTAACCCCCGGGGAGATACCGCAGATCGAACACGTTATTCCTGGGGAGACCATATTTGGAAACCCCGGAACACCATGGGATTCCCGGGTGTCTGCGGGTTCTTACCCACACCTCCCTGCCGCCTCTGCGGCACCACCGTAACCGCCGGCATCGCTCAGTACCCCTCAGCATCCCCGCTCTCGAAAGAAAATCCCAATAAATGGAATAAAAATCTGTAAAAAAGGCAGCCGACATCAATCAGCCCCTATTTCGGCTTTCCCCGTATCCAAAACGGGACAGAAAAGGCACCCAGCGGTGGGGTGGCGCCCAGGGTGCGCGGCGCGCCCTCCGCCCACTCCCCGCCCAACAACCCCGATACCACGCCCAACAACCCCGATACCAATCCTCAATCCCGCCCAAATGCCGCCTCAAGCGCCCAGAAAGTGGTCAGCCAATCCGCCCCTATCCAGGCCCAATATGCTTACCGCCCTCCCTGATTGGTACATAATGCTCACGTCCTTGTGGGATACACACCCACCAAGAGTTGCAGCTTTGAATCACCTCGAAGGCCCTAAAAATATCGACGGACTTCTATTTTGGTTCCCCGCCCCTCCCGCCTCCCCTCCATACTTTTTGCCGCGTCAAATCTTTCACATTTTGCGTTACCAACACCTATAATACATACCGCATGCCCTATTCGATCCTAAAACAGTCCGTCACCCTCCCTGCTCTCAGTATTCATCTACCTCGCCCCCCATCAGCAACTCTTCATCGCTCTCAATATCCCCTCGCTCGTCATCCTCCTCTCCATTGTCCTCCCTGTCCCCCACGTCATCGGCCTCTGCGCCCACATTGTCTTCCATTGAGACAACCGGATCCCACGACGGCACCCAAACCTGGCGCTTCTTTCCACGCGCGAGTTTGACCTCCGTCCTCGTCACCTCTGCCCTCGCAGCCAGGTCCCGGTACAGCTGCGCTTGCTTGGCAGCATACGCCACTTTCCCTTCGGCTACGGCCTCGGGGATACTTCCCGTTGGGACAGCAACAGCGCGCTGCAGCCACAGCTGTTCGCGGTGTGTGTACGTGACGGGAAGGCGTCGCCATTCCTCTTCAAGAAGGCGAACTTCCTCCGTCCAACGGCGGCTTCGTGCCCACACCTTGGACCATTCGATACGCAGCGCTGTACACGATATATTAGAATGAATTGTTGTTTTCTCGCAAATGGTTTGATGCGTACCATCCTCGAGCTCCTCGTCCGTCCCTGCTGTCCCCGCCACTGTCCAAATTCACGAGATTTCGCAGAAGTTTTCCCCTCCACGCGTCACCATCTCGTCGTCCTCGTCCTCCTCCAGCGCCGGCAGTAACCCGTCCTCACGCAGTTCGTCCTCCTTCCGTCGCAACCGTTCGCTCGCCTTCCGCCGTTTTCTCCGCGTTCCTGGACCGTTCCTCCGCGTCCTGCATGCAGCGAATGTCCTCCTTCTTCAACTGCGGCCAGCCCACTTTCGACTTATCCCCGTTCGCGATTCGTAGCCGAGCTTGCCAAGCCATTTGAAACTTCTCCGAATGAAGTCGAATCTTACTCTCGTTCCGTGCGATGAGAGTGCGCGACCGAGTATTCATGCCCTGATGCCGTGAGTGAAGCTTCTTGTACAGCAGAAAACGCGACTTGATGTGCAACTGATTCCTCAGACGAGGCAGTGCAGCCCGACACTGAGCTGCGCGCATAGAGTCCTCGATCTCGAGAAGCCCCTTCACGCAGCCCCCGCCCTCGCGCTCTGCCGGCGTCAACGCAGACGGCAGCATCAGCGGGACGTCCTCGGCCAGCTCCTCTGCAGGTGCCACGCGCTTCGCCAGAGCCTGGATCGCGGCTGGGGCGTACGTTGCTTGTAATTTCTGAAATCGGTCAATCCCGCGATTCAGCTTCGAACGTAAACTCTTCATGTTGATCACCATCGCCGTCGTACCCGCCTTCTTCAGCTCTGCCTGTATGCGTACTCGTCGTCTAATCATGACCGGTAATCAGCTAATCTTGAAACACGTAAAGTGACTTACTGCTGTCCTTCGAGCTCCAGTCCCGCCGTTACGAAGCTACTGGGTGTTACTTCGTGCAGCGCCGGCACCCCGTTCTTCGCCTCCTCCTCCTCCTCTGTCGCAAACTTGAGCCGCACCTCGGACTCTGTCATCCCTACGGCACATCCATCATTCAGTGGCCCAAGTATTGACAGCCATCACTTACCCGAAATCTTTATCTCATACGGGTTCTTCTTCGTCCCGTCGGCCTCAAATTCCTCGACCATTTTCTTCCACGCCGGTACCCGATCTGCCTGCTGCAGCGAGAACGCCTCGAATGCCTCCCGCTGTGAGGCCTGCTCCTTCCGTGCAGTATCAAGTTGTCGCCGTAGGATGCTCGCTGCGAAACACGTTAACATGTGAAATCCAATCCGTTGTTATGCACTCACGCAAGCCTGTCGTTTTCAGCCAATTCCAGAAACTCCAATGATCGTCCAGCGAATCGTGGCGAGCACCAGGACCGCTCACCCGCGTGCTTGTCGTGATCGCACCGATGCTCACCCACGGGCGCTCGATCCCCTCGCCGTCGGTCTGTCCGCTCCCCGGTACGAGATTGAGTGAAAATTTGACTTGACACTCCATCGTATGCGCGTGGATGTGCATTTTAGGAATGACGAATCGAAACATCTCGAGGATTAGGGTCATGCGCACGAGTGGCGGAAGCTTCTGCATACGTTCCAGCAGATACTTCCACCACTGGCAAACAATGTCGTACGAAATAATTTTCCGGAGCCGAGGGTCCTTGTGGCGAAGGATCGAGCCAAAAATGTAATCCATATTAGCGAACCTGGCCATTTTCATCAGTCCCGTCGAATACGAATGAAATTGGAGACCTACCGCTCTCCCTTTTGCAAATCTCCAACCCCATTCGCCTGCACGAACTCGTGCCGCGCACAGACCCCCATCCCCACACCTGTTGTACTATAACCTCGTGAAAATTTCGTATTTGCATAATCCAGAGCTGCTAAGCCGCTGCAGGTGCTCATCTGAGAACACTCGTTAGTCGGTCAAGAGAAAAAAAAAGGGCGCGACAGCGTACCTCCTTCTGCTCGGTCACACCCAGTAAAAAATGCCGATAAGGGGCGTTCTCCATTACATACGCCCACCCGGTCCCGAGCCCAGGGTCCTTGAATTCGCTGGAGATCATCCGCCGCTTCAGGCAGAAGCAAGCGTCGAGTGCTATGAAAAGCACATACAAGAACCTGTGAAAAATCAGCTAACAGATTGAGTCTTCCGCGGGTAGGACTCACATATCCTCAGGCGGCGCATTCTCCCACCCCTCGGGTAAATTGACCTTGGGATTCGGGCATACCGGACACTCCACCGCGAGCTCCCCAGTAGCAGTTCCCCAGACTCCAGATGGGTTGTGGCCCCGCCCCGCCCGCTTTAGCATCAGCAGATGACGGTACTCCCGCGCCATCCGCATGAAGACTTGATAGCGGTCAGGTGGCTTGATCCCAGTATTGTTCGTCAATCGTTCCAGCACGGCGTAAAAGTCGTAAGCAGTCGTTTTCGCCTGCAGCGTGTGGAGGTGAAATTTGTCGAGAATCAGAAACGTTGCGGCGGTTTGCGGTCGGTCGTCGGTGGCCGGGTACCAACCCCCACGCAACAGCTGGATGTAGGGTTCGTCTCTCTGGCCTGAGTCACAGGCGCAGAAATCCACGTCGACGATGTGGATACCATTGTCGTGTAGGACGACGAAGTCTTCGTGTCCTGCCACAGCGCGCGAGCACCTCTCATGCGGAGGGTGCCCGAACTGGATGCGCAGGCCCAGCTTCTGGAGCGACGTCTTTATGAAAAACAGTCCCGTCCATTTCTGATGATTGAAGGTTAGTACCACCTTGCAGCAGAGGATCGCGCGCGGCACTCACAAATATTACATGGAGCGGATTTTCCGCATGCGTCCCCACACAGCATTCCTTGCAAAGCAAAAGACCTCCGGCGCACTCCTGACAACGATATTCCGCCGGTCTTTTGTTGCACGCCAGGCATACAGACGAGCTGGCGTCAGCGCGGCCATCACGCCGCAAAAGCTGGTCCAAGAAGATGTCCCGTAAGAGACGCATCCATTTATCCAAAGCTTTGTCCTGGTTTAGTTTCAGTCAGCGAAGCCCTAAGAAACGCCAAACAGAAAGAAAAAGAGACGAAGACACTCACGGCCGGCTGGAAACATTTCGAATTCAGCACCTGAGGGAGAGGCGGGACCGGTGGGTCATCCTCGCTTGTGTTCTCGTGCCGCGTCATAACGTAGCGGTCCTGGTCCCCATCCCCTCCTTCGAAACCCATTTGAAGCTCGTCATCAATAGCAGACGTGTAATCTCCGCGACGCGCGCGCTTGAGTGGCGAGGGTGGATTGACGCGAACAGCTTCCCGTACTATCGCCTTCCCGTTCGCCGAGACACGATCAACGTAGCTTGAGATGGGCACCGCCTCGGCGGGGGTCAGCAGGTCGTCGACGCTGACGCTGAAAGTGTGCACCACGGAGGAAGATGCCATGGGTGGCCCAGACGAATGGGTGGCGCCCCTGCGGTTACGGTTGGTACTGCGCTGCATCAAATAAATAGGGGGCCAGAAAAAACAGGCAAAATCGAATAAATATGGGTCGGAGAGATAGCCAAGGAAGAAATGAGGGTGGCAATCATTGCCCGTTTTGGAGTGAATTGGATAAGCGCCTTGAATAAGCGCCTGCGCTTCCTCGTCCCGTCTGCTTTCTCTGTTCAGTTTGATTCTCTGGGTTCTCTCCATCCCCTATCAGGCGTCAACGGCATCCCTCATTCTAAATACCATTTATTTTCAAATTCATTTAAACCTGCAAGATCCTTCAGAGTAGACGAGCAGATGACCAAAAAATACTAGACAAGAGCAACGAGCAAGAGGCTCCCGTCGCCGAGCGCGTTCAACGGGATCCAACCCAAAAACGAGCGACATTCAAAGCTGGGGGCGCTTCTGTGCGCACGGCGTCCATGCATTGATGTATGTATGAGACAGACATCAGGGGCAGGTTACTGGATGGGGAGCTCGTCAATCCTCTACATCTGCAAGCGGCTCGATCCTTGACGAGGGGCACCTGCCCGTGCCGCTAGTCGAGTCTTCTCGGCCTCGGCGAGTTGGGCAGCCCAAGCAGCATCCTCGCGCGACGTGTTTTGTGCAAGGCGCTCGCGGTGCGCCTGCACGCCGTGCTTGGCAATGAAGGTTCTGCAATATATATATATTAGTTTGCATTAAGAAGGGCTGAGCCAGGCGCACTCTTGTCGCCTCAGACGCTGCTGGAAGGCCAAGTACTTGCGCTTTCTGTAGTGTCGTTGTCAGCGCGTGAGTGCTTGGGTCGAGAAAGTGTACATACTTGGCTCGATACCTGGCATGAGCCGCCTTGGTGCAAGCAGCGGCCTCTTCCGATACGCACCCAGCGTCCTTAATAGCCTGGCGGCGTCTGGCAGCGAGAATGTAAGTCTATATGAGTGCAAGGATGTGGTCGTACGCTGCCATTCGGATTCTCGCCTTCTCCCTCTGTTCATCCTCGTTTCTGGCCACCGGGGAGTAAAAATCGGTCAGAGGGACATCGTCGCACCTACTTCCAGCGATATTTCCGACAGGCTTCGCGGTGAGTGACCTTGGCGACCACAGAAGACTTCAGGCGCTTCGGAGACGATTTGGCCTTTTGCGAGCTAACGATAGCAGTTAGAGGGTCGTGGTCAAGTTGAATAGAGACTAGGCATACTTACCTCTCATCCTGAGAGAGTTTTGGGTCAATAGACGAAGTTTGAGTTTTCATGGTAGTGGTCGAAGTCAGAAATGTGACAGTAAACAGACACTGATCTTGGCTTGAGAATGCGATGGATCCTCGAAAAGCTACATATCTCCTAAAAATCTCAATTTTTTGAATGAGATACCTATCCATGTACAGAATTATTCTGTCGATTCAAAATTTCAAAATTTGAAGTGTGTATGGACAGAGAGGGGTCGCAGTTCAGAGAAGTGGCCGTAACGAGTTTGCGATCACCGACGTATATAGAGTGGCTCACTCAAATCTTCCCGTCCACGTTCCACCTGTTGTTGAAAAACATGTCCGCAAAGTTCGCAAGAGTTCTCGTGCAGCCCATTCTCAATTCAATGCCGCAACTCATAACGATTGACTTCAAGAGCCATTTTAATTCCCAAGGGTGTTCTCATTACTGGTCTAACTACACAACGCGTACGCAACAGAAGAGCTTGGGGGACATGGGACTTGTTTTGCGGGGTGCGAAATATGCCCACACCCATTACAACTTGGCCTGGCAAGTAGCATGAGTCGGACGACAAGGCGAATAGAACGACACCAAGAAATACTGACACGAGGGGCATTCCTGTGGGCCGGGCGAACTGAGCTCGTCGGAGCCTGCCTTAGAGATGTCCACCAACGCTCCACGCCTTCGCCGTCTGTGCCGGACAAGGTCTTGCTGCTCGAATGCAGGTATGGGCATGCGTAGTTGTATCGCGAGACATACTTGTGTGCGTGGAGGTGAGATTTCGGTATGATCCACAAAATATTGAGGCGCTCTCCACGTTGGAGATCGGCTGAGTAGCAGGGCCACGACGGCATAGTGCTTTGGGATGAAGGGAGCTTTGAGTGAAAAAGGCAAGAGATATTCGTGATGTGATCACTCCAGCCTCGCATGTCTTACCAGCATCCACCGTGCGCGCCAAGCTTTCGCCCTAGTCCCGGCGACGAGGATCATCACAGGCTTTCCAGAACGGCAGGCCGCGTCTTTTACGTCGTGGGGCTGGGGTACTCCACGGGAATCTACACCGATGAGTATGTACGGCCTTCAATTTTCGAGGCGCAGTATTTTGACTCGGTTTTGTAGGTACATCGCCAGGAAGCAGGTTTCTGGGTTCTTGAACGGCCAGTGGAAGAAAGCGTTCACATACGACGAGGCCATCGCGATCTGGAACAGGATGTGTGAGCGGTATCACCAGCACGACGACCACGACTCGCAAGGATCATTGGTACCAGAGTCGCCGCACCCATCACCCCCATCTCCATCTCCATCTCCATCTCCTCTGCGCTTGCCCGCCGCTTACCGACACACCTCTCTGCCCCCCTTGTCTGTCGGGCGTAGCGCACACGCCCTCTCGTCGGGTGAAAGCGGCCATTCCTGCTTCGCCTATACCAGGGAAAGCCACATACGCAGCCAGTTGTCAAATGGCTGTCCCGTCACCCTCCAAGCCCTCCACCGCCGTCCCGTCATCCTCCAAACCCTCCACCGTCGTCAAGCAGACCGAGATCCGAGTGGTATCGTCTACGCGCCATGTGGGTCAGTGGCGGACTGGCGACACTTTGTGGGGGGTTGAGGGGCAGCCGTTCCTTTTTGAAGACAGGTGCGTATCCAGCAGCAACTGTTTACTGGTTTCTGACTCTTCCAACTTTCAAGATACGACATGGTGGACCATGTTTACGCGCAGAGGCTCTCTCCCGTGCGTGTGATGGAAACGTGCAATCGTCGTTGTCTGGAAGCATTTGTGGAGCTGCGGGGGTACGTGCGGCGTGACGGGGACCCGGAGGACTCGGATTGAGTATTTTGTGAATGCCTCCGTGTCGCATTGTCGGACTGTACTAAGTATATATGAAATTTACTGAATCACTCTGTGATGGTGCGAGAGAGCAATTTTTTCCGGGCGATGCTACGTTACACAAATGGGAGGGGCCGAGGGACAACTACGGGGGATATCTCATCATCCTCTTCCCGCAAGAACTGCACTGGAGGAACGGGAGGCGCGTACTCGGCGCTCCAGCTACCCCAGCCCCAACCCTGAGAGCCCCAGCCACCCTTGTGGTCGATCACCTCCACCTCCGCCTTCCACATTGTCAAGGCGGGATGCTCCGGGAATTCGGGGTGTGAGAACGGGGGGTGTATGAGCTCGTGCTGGTACTTGAGGCGCTCATACCGCCGCATACGAGCACGGAGGATCTTGCTGTAGCGGGGCTTGACGTACATCGAAAGAGCTGGGTAAAGGATGAATGAGGAGTTTGTATCGGATATATGGAACGCACCATCCTGAGCCTGCCGGCGGTCGAGCTTCTCGCTGAAGTCGCTCGCGCTGAGGG
This sequence comes from Mycena olivaceomarginata, assembly GCA_029378375.1. NCBI lineage: Eukaryota > Fungi > Basidiomycota > Agaricomycetes > Agaricales > Mycenaceae > Mycena > Mycena olivaceomarginata. The sequence goes on along the minus strand of JARKIC010001329.1, from coordinate 99,311 downwards.
AGATGTACTCCGGGAGGCCGTTCTCCTCGAGGTCGGCTATAAGGTCGCAGATGGCGCGCGCATGCTGAGCATCGCGCTCGGCTCTGGCTTCGACCACCAAGTCTGCGGCACACTTGGCAGAAATCTTGACGGCAGCGGTCGTCTCCTCACTGGGTTCAGGTAAGCACACCATAAGCAGAGGAGGGAGAGATGCGTGACTGTACTTGTTTAGTCACAGTATACCGGATTCCTTTTTGGTGCGCGTTTCGAGATGGCAGGCAAGAAAAAAACAGGCAAACCCAGTCCCATCCAAGGAAAACGCGCCGAATTCCTGGCCAACTTCTACTCCACCTACACCGACGCTTCCAAGGGGGGCAAGACGCGTCCCAACTGGTCGAATTTCTTCAAAAGCTACTGGGCCGCCTTTCCTTGGCGACTGCCGTTGACCCAGGATCCCGACGCGAGCGATCCCACGGATTACGCGCGAGACGCGGAGAATGAGGAAGAGGAGGCCAAGAAGACGAAAATCATTGCTGAGACTGAGGATGTAAGTGTATTCGTATTGCATCGGAGTTGAGTAACTCAAAACTGATGGTGCTAACAGAAAATAAAGCGGTATTTGAGCCGCCAGGGGAAGGCGGCGGGGATGAGAGGGAACCCATGGGCGCCGTGGCTCAGCAGGTTTCGCACCCCTTCTCGTCCGGTGCCCAAAAAATTAGCGGATTATCAGTATTATATGCAGCAAGAGGAATTCAAGGGGATAATTACCGACAAGTTCAATCTACGCAAGGCTGGAACCAAAGTCACGGAGCACCTGAAATTACGCGCGCAGGTGGCGAGAGAGCTATTTGCGGCTGAGCCTCAGGAATTGCGAACGCACATGAAGGAGGAAGCGGATGCCGAGCACGCGGCCCTGCTCGAAAAACATGAGGACGCCCTGGAGGGTTTGCCTGCCCTGGACGAAGAGGACATAAAGGAGTAAGTTGCGCTGATGCTAGGATGCCTTCATGAGCTGACGGGTGCGACAGGGCACGGACGCGGTTCTCAGAGCTGGTGGGGCCCCTGCTCGACGGGCTGGCGGTGCATACAGGCTATGAGATTGCGTTGCTTGTCGGACACCCGACAGAGAAAGACGGAAGCTTGATATTGAGTGCTTGAGGTAAGTGCACCCGAGTTTGGGCCAGAATGGTACGCCTGACAAGGGATTTAGCATGCACGCGGGCGTAACCTCAGACTCGCCAGCAATACTGGATTTCTCTCGAGCCGACAAGGCATTGTATGCAGAAGTGATGACGAGATTTAGCAAGTTTATTTGGGGCGCACGTAAGTCTGTCTTCGCGTTGTAATGAAAAGCCTTTATTCATTGGGGAATTGTAGACGAATATCGAAACGGCGGCAGCAGCAGTACGCACACGAGCCCAAGCGTCACAGACAGTGACGCGGCTACCTCGATACGCGCCACCCACGTTGCAGCGAATACCACGGCTGCTACGACTGCGACAGCTGCAACGGCTGAGGAGACTCCAGCAGCTCCAACGACGAGCGCATTCAGCACAGCAGTCGCTGCGGTGGTGACAGATACATTCGGGGACGCGGAGGTTCGCGCCATGATCGGACCTGCAGTGGAGCTGCCGCTCCTCAATGACGATTTTGATTTCCCTGAGGAGCTGGTAGCGGCGAGTGCGACTGCGTCAAGAGCAGTCTTACTCCCAGGCCTGGGGTTGCCACTGCCGCCGATCGATCCCTACAGCACCGGATTTGCAGCAACGCTGTGCAGCGACCTGTGCCTGCGGCTGGAGGAGCTGTCAGAGGAAGCTAGGGCTGCAAAGATCGAAGAACTCAAGAAAATGGACGCACCTGCTATTGAGAGCGAGAACAATGTCGCCCGCAATTACTACCTCCTCAACAACCTCGGCCTCTCGAACGCGCACAAGGAGACGCTGTGGGGGGGCACCACACCACAGACGCAGAAACGCAAAGCTACGACGACGGGGAAGCGGAAGGCGAAGAGGACGAAAAAGCAGGCGGAGCAGGAGGAACCCAGCGAGAAGAGCGACAATGAGAGCGGGAGCGAGGGGGAGAAGGGCGACACGACGAGAGAGACGTCGAATGAGAGGAAGGGCGCTGGGAAGGGCCGTACTGCTGGGAAGGGCCGTACTGCTGGGAAGGGCCGTACCGCTGCTTCATCAAAAGCCAAGGGGACGGGTAAATGGGCAGAGACAGCACGGGCGTTCCTAGAGAACAAACCGTACGGGGAAGGCTGGCGAGTGTTGGTGGAGGTGTGGTGGACGCGCGAAGAAGACGGAGGATTCGAAGGCACCGTGAGTAGTGCGGCCCGTTGAATGTCTTCTCTGACAGCTGATGACGTGAATGCCGTAGAGACAAGGTCACCCAGCCAAGAAACGACCCCAGGCCGTAGGGGACTGGGTGGGCAGGGCCAGGAACTATACGCCGATAATTGAAGACGTCGACGAATTTGGGCAGGAATTTTGGACTTGGTGGATCAATATCAACCCAGTGTGGCGAGAAAAGAAGCGACCCATGGTACGACATGACGGGTCGTCGTGGTCGTGCATGGATTACAAAGGCCAGAACGGATTCCTCAATGTGTTGATGGTCCTCAAATGGTGGCGCAACGCTCTCGAGGTCGCGTCGCCGGATTGGGAAGAAGCCGTGAATGATGTCACGTGGGTGCTCCAGAAAATGAAAGAGTGTGTTCTGCTCGTTGTCCGCTGAATCAGCCTCGCTAAAACTGTGCTCAGAGCCACTACGAGGCCATCTTCCCCTGTCGCCAACGTCGCCAACATCGCCGCTGCCGTGGGAACGGCAGGAGGCACTGAAAGCGGAAATTCCCGAAACGGCGTGGTAGCAACCCCAGTAACAGAGAACACGATGAACAGTGGAGCCAGTAACATTGCGCAATCCCAGCCCCAGGCCCAAGCCACCCCACGGCACACAGAAAAGGCGGGGGCAACCCCAAATACGGAAAGGCCGGTTATTCCCGAAACTGCACGCGGAGGACCTGGAAGTCGGATTGGAGCTGAGGGACTATCGCAGGAGGAACTGGACGAGATGGACGACGATCCAGACGCAGATATGGAAGTCCAGGTTTAAAGGGGGGGCACGGAATGGGGGAAATGGCCCGAGATTGAGGGCAACAGCGGGGCCGATACACGGGGCCCAGTGACTCGGAAACTATACCGGTAGTGTGCGATGTATTTTATTCATGGTAGGGATGCCAAAAGACCCTGGGAAAAGGCCCCCAAACGGGCACAAAATTCAAAATTTTGCCCAGGGCAGCTGGCTGGCATGATCACGTGTGCGTGCGATAGGAGTTCAAACTCCGCTGGCAACGGGAATGCAATCAAGCATCAAAAGGAAGCATGCCGACAAGCTATCAAACCGGCCGAACACTGGTGCACGTGTGCTTAGGGGCTGTGTGGGGACTCCCCAGAGATTACGCATTAAGCCTGCGGGATCTCCCCGGGACTTAATGCATTATCCTGAGTATATGAGCTGCCTGGATATGGTATAACACCAATTTGTCCGGGGGCGAGGAGGGATTTGATAGACGGTGCGTAATATTGCTATCAGCTCGAAGGTTAACTGACACAGACAACAGCATTGCGTGTAGAATGGGTGTAAAGCTTATGCAAGAATGTGCCGGTGGCATGAAGACATAGTGCTGGTCGAGGAGGAGATGCGCCGTACAATTGAGTACGGCACATGGTCGGCGGCGCAATGGGAAATGCGTGCAGGGGCGAGGACGGGGGGAAGTAAATCCGGCCTTGGCGGAGGGGTTACGTGCGTATGCAATGGAGCACATGGACCGGGAGTTGGAAACGTGCAGGAAGCTTTCGAAGCAGTGGGCGGGATTGCGGGAGAGGGCGCGGACATATTTGGCAGGAATTACGCCGGAGGAGCGTACGGAGGTGCTGGTGGACACAGAGAATGGTGATCCGGACAACCCGGAGGGCGACGTGCTGGGGGACGAGCCGGTGGATGAGGAGGGTGCGGGTGACGACGAGGACGTTTGATGCGGGTTGATGCGTACAGTGCACGTCGGACTTGATGCATGTCATTGTTTTATCGTAATGTGACCGATGTCATTATTTTATCGTAATGCTGCAATTGATTGTCTTGTTGAGTTGTCGGGATGGTGTCGGGGCAGCTGATGGCCGTCGAGGTGCAAGCCAGCCGTGTGATGGGATGGGTTCAAATGGGTTTCTGTACTTGTAGAAACCGCATTGGGAACGGATATTGCCGAAACACTCTGAATATGGGTGTAGCATCAATTTTGAGCCAGATGGGGAAGAATAAGTGTGGTTACATAAGGCGGAACACCCCGAGCAGCAGGTTAGCAGGTGGATACGCAGATGTGTCTGATTCCACGGGCACATTGTATTATGTCTATTCCTTGGTGGTCAGCTGCAACTGTGTAAATTGTAATGTTACCCCCAGATATTACTGTGTAGATTGTATTACCACTGCAACTTTTGGTGGCGGGCAAGGAGCAGCCAAAATATGGCACTCACTGGCTTAGACGCGTCGTTGGAGCGTCGAAGTGGGCGTTAGTGGGGCACCTGAGTCAAGCAGGTGTCTCCCGCACACGAATTCGTGGTCGGGCAGTGACATTGCGTAAACCCGTAGGAGCGACTCCCATGCAAACATAGCCCCGTGTATGACCTTTTTTATCGTTGCAAAATATAAGGTTGAGAACGAACGTGCAGAACGGTAAGTTACCAGGTTAAGGTGTGAGGTTTTTGTGTGTTAGCAGGTTCCAGGTAGTAAACTGCACATACGCAGGTTGTAATACCTGTACGACAACTGCGAGGTCTGAGGTTGTAGTCTATAATGCAGGACAGTGGAAGTGATGTTCAAGGTTTAGGTTGAGATAAGGTCATGTGATGTACCCCATTGGGACAACCATGGTTGATCATTGCCGAACCATGGATGACCATGGATGACCATGGTTGACCATGGTTCAGCTATGGGTCAACCATGGTTTGGCTATGATCTATCATGGTCAACCACTAGACCCAGTAACCACTTTGCAAAGTTCACAACAGTTAGTGTGGGGTTTTTTGCAAGCCCACCTGCTAAACCTTATCATATCCCCAAAAGGGTGTCACACCCTTATCTTTTGTGCCTTTCACCGGTACCATGTCCCAATTAGGCCATATATCCGGCCGGAGCCCTTGGGCATCCCGGGCAAGACTATCTGAGCCAAAAATAGTTATATTTCACTTAAAATGCTTAAAACTGATGGCTGCCTATATTGGGGTGGGATTGATGGGCCCCAGCCATTGCCTTACCATTGATGGGTGTCTGTATTGGGTTTTACAGCCACTCTACTATTGATGGCTGCCCATACTGGGGCTGCAATTGATGGAATGCCACAAAAAAGTGCCGTGTCTTGGAAAGTATTTTGCATTTGTGGGCCAACCAGGCTTCTGATGGGAAAATGGTATAGGTGACTCTTGTAGCCCTTGATGAGCTCTACAATATGAGCATAACTTTCCTTTTTTGGACACTAACTCCTTTTGCCCAAAAAGGAAATTTTCTGCATCAGCCCTCCCTTGGCTCATAATTGGACCATTTTGGATGATCTAACCATATAGGTATGTTATCCCAAGTTCTTTGAAGCTGACCAGGCCAAACTGGAGTCCATTATAGTGCAATAATAAGGTGAAAATACCGAATTTGGTAAATTGTGCTCCTGGCCATAGTGGATACAGCAATAGAAATACCTCCTGACTGTATTACTTTGTTCCCCTGGGCTATAGAAAAACCCTGCAAGCAATAGATTATGTGATAATCATTAAAAACATCGCATTTTGGCCATACAGGGAAATTCTGATTTTGCCCTATTCTGGGCCTCCCCATGGTGTGGGATATCCAACCACATGTGTTTTGGACTTGGCTGATGTATATATCTTGGAAAGTTGGACAGCCGACACCAAGATCACCCCACACCCCATAATTTGTACATCTCAATTATAACTGATGTGACTCTTGTTCTTAGACAGTATCCCTCGAGTCTTGGGACCTTGCTCAGCACAATGCTCTTGGCCCTGGGATTCTATCTGTGCCCCGACTCAGTTGCCTTATTCCCTTTGAGCAGGTTGATTAACCTGGATTTTGCAGCAAGGCTCTTTGTTGGGCTACGACTAGGAGTCCCCATGTCAACTTTGATGATCAGTATCAGATCAGAGTCCATTTTGTGGGGCCTAACGATACTGGCTACGACAGTTCTGCCCACAGAGCTTACATGAACCATGGACTCATCTCTTTTTGTACTGGTTTCAAAGTCGGTCGTATTCCGATAGTATATCTCGCTGACCTATGCAGTTGTACCTACCCTGCTTGTGACCAGGAGGGGAACAACACCAAGCCCTCACCCTCCAGCAGGCCATTGACAGCTGGTTGTTGATCGAGATCTTAGCAGGGATTGGAGGGCATCCAATACTCTAGAGCTGTACCTATCATATCACACCTCGACTTTGTTTAGTACCTGCACCTACATTACCTTTATTTGTTTTCATCTAGCACTGGAACTTGCATATCAACTCTTAACAATTACTTGTGCTGAATTCCACATAGCCTTGGCTCTACATACTGAGACTATTTGCAAGAGCCAGTGTATTTCAACATGGAGCAGCTGTAAGTACTGCCTCACTTTAACACTGATCAAGGTTAGAGTGCGGGAGTATGTGTGTTCGATCCTCACTAAAGCCACATTAATTTCTAGTCACTCCTCTCAGCTGTTTTATTCCAGCCCTGAGTTTTTCTTTTTCTTTTCATCCTTGCATTCCCTGTTTTTCCCAAATACTGTTTCTTCAAACTGCATAGCTGCCTTGTGCCAATATTATTCCCAAACCATGGTATAAATCTATCTAGTGTTGTCGCCATCACTACTTTCCATAACATGGGTCCCCAGTGCCACCATCTTGTCAATTTTTTCTTTGACCCACAAGGTACAAGAAATCATCATTCTGCATGTGCATGTGCCACACAGACAGCTCGTACCATGCATGAATTCTGGACGATGTACAAGAAGTGCGCCAGGGGCCTGGACGACCTTGACCTTGAGCGAAGTATTGATAAAATTGCCACCACCATAAGCTGGCCACAGCTTCGGATTTTCGGCTATAAGGGGTAGACCATGGCCACGGGTGTGCAGGGTATGGGTTGGCAGTGGGTCCAGATGAGGTGAGCATCAGGAGTCGGGTTCCTGAGCAACTGTCCACAAACTACTGTGTGAAATGCTCTTCTCGAACATGGGATTGCCTAGCCACAGGAGAGTCCTTTCCAACAAGTTGATCCTCTATCACCTTCTGCATCAACTGAGGACACCAATCCAAATGATGATGATATCCTTGATCCTGATCTTCCAATTCCTTCTGCTGGCGAGTTCCCTCCCGAGGTACAAAATATGGTCCCCTCATCTCAGCCAACTATGTCGTTCACTGGTCCCGTCTCTGAAATCTCAGATGACGAGCTCAATGTGCTGCTGCTCCACTTGCACACCCATTATCATTGTGCAGGTCTTAGCATGCTTGATGGAATGCTCTGCCAACTTGGTCATTGTGTTCCTACCAAAAGGGTCTGCCAGTTGCTTCTGCGCATTGATCCAGTCCGGCAAATTTTGAGCGTATACAGATCCATCGCTGAGAGTACCGTGTCCTTGGTCCCAATTCCCTTTGGCACCATGATGGCCAGCATGGTGAATCATTTTGCTTTATTTTGCACTTGTTTTAAGATTTGGCTTTAGGTTTAATTCAGTGGGGAATCATTATACATGGTTTCATCAATGGCTATTCCCGCCTGATCACGGGCCTCTGTGCAAGCAATAACAATACAGCAGATACAGTTTTGGAGCTATTCCTTGATGGAGCCCAGTTGTACGGGGTTCCATCTAGGCTCTGTGGAGATCATGGCACAGAAAATCTATACATTGCTGCCTGGATGGAATCCCGTCGTGGGGCCTGTAGAGGCTCTTATATATAGGGAAGGTAATTGATTTCCATTCAGATTTTTTTGCCTACTCATATCTGTTCTAGAAGTGTCCACAATGGCTGCATTGAACGGTTGTGGGTTGATGTCACTGCACAGGTTGGTGCAACTTGGGCCAACCATTTCACTCACCTCGAACTCTGGTATGGACTCGACATCACCAACATCACTCATATCTGGCTTTTTCATTTTCATTTTCTTGGTACAATCAACTCCCAATGCGAGTCACGGAACCAGCACCACATTCAGATTTGCAATTCCCCTAACTGCTCACCAACTGACATGTTTGTGTCAAGATCAGCTGCTGCCAGAAGAAGAAAACCTCATTGAAGAGGAATTGGAGGTCTACGGGATTGATTGGCAGGGCCTTCGTGATGATGGTGTACTCCAGTCACAGGCTCAAAACAATCCTAGAAGCGAAGGCTCAAGCTCCTGGGTTGGCTATACTGGACCTCCTCCTGATCTCAGTGAGGTTATTGTTCAGCCACCTCAAGGCACTCTTACAGCTGACGAGATCAGCCGCTGTATGATTCTTGTTCACCTTTGCTTGGCAGTGCTGAGGATGCTGATATTATATTGCTTTGGAACCATGCACTCACTCATGTTCGTGTCCTGTACCCTAATGTATTTTAATTCCTTGATGTATATACAATGATTTTTTTTTCATATTAGTTTACAACTGTTCTCAATTTATTTACTGTTGTAGCTATGAGATGACTGGACAGTAAAAATTTAGCAAAAATCCTTGCCATAACCATGCCCAATGATGGCTGATCATGTTTAGCCATGGTTCAACCATGGTTGATGATGGCTGATCATGGATTTTGATGGCTCCCAACCATGGTTGATGATGGCCGATCATGGATTTTGATGGCTCCTGACCATGGTTGATGATGGCTGATCGTGGATTTTAATGGCTCCCGACCATGGTTGACTATGGTCAACCATGGTCGACAATGGCTGATCATGGATTTTGATGACTTCTGACCATGGTTGACCATGGTTAATGCCCAAAAAAGTAAAATAAAATTGTTTTGCAAAATTCGCGTCTTCAACCTCAACCTCCGCACTGGACCTCAACTTGCAACCTTGTCACTGGACATTCACCACCTTGTACATCGTACTCAGCCTCCCACCTGAGTGCTCAACCTGCTTTCCGTACTCAACCTACGTGCTCAACCTGCCTTGTTACATGCTCAACCTGCCTTGTTACGTGCTCAACCTGCCTTGTTACGTGCTCAACCTGCCTTGTTACGTGCTCAACCTGCCTTATTACGTGTTCAACTCACCTGCCGTACTCAACCTCCACTGCCGTTCTCAACCATATATTTTGCATCGAAAAAAGCTTTTATACCCGTGCCGCAATGGCGGAAGCGCGACGGGTACAAGTGCGGCAACGAGGGAGTGGTGCGGCGCGCATGTGCCTGAACAAGCCCTGATCCCAGAGCTTGAAGTGAACACGGGCTATGCTCCCTGGATGCGGACAGTCCGTCGAGGGTGTGGCGATGTTACCGTACGCTGAGTCGTGGGGCGCGCTAAAGAGTAGCGCTTCAGACCCAGACTCTCGTTATTTCCGCATCCTCCGTCCCCATGCAAGCCGGCGTCCACGAACTCGGTCATACGGCTTGTGGAAGCGAGCTAGTAGGAAGGTGGACGTGCGCGATGGCGTACCCCAAGAGTAGCGCTGTGTGATTCGCCCCCCAGTTCCGTTCGCGGACCGAAAGGTCGTCGAGACGGAGCCCCCCGCACACGAATCCCTGCTCCGTCATGGGATACGACTGGGCAGCGGTGTTGCGCAAACCCACAGAAGCAGCTCCGTGTAGCTGAGGCGGAAGCGCGATGGCGGACAGCGTGGGATGAGCGTGCGAGCGTCCGCGCCAGCGTGTGGTCGAGGCTGGGCGCCGGCACGAGCGCCATAGGCGAGCGTGCGTGCGGCGGGACGCGAGGGCGGTGCCTGCCCGTGAGAGACGCTGTCGCGCAGCGACGAGGTCATGGCGCGCTAGCCTCGGGGCATAGTGCCCCGCCCTTGGACAACAGCCTGTGCGGTCTCGTCCCGCCCTTGCTGTACCCCCTGCTTTCCATCCCGACCTTTCCCTGCATCGTGGTAGGCTCATACTCACATCTTCTTCCCCACAGCCCCCCAGGCTAGCACGATGCCAAGAAAAAAAATTGGGGCATAGACGGCATCATCCGCCCCCACCTTGGTGCAGGTGCGCCTTGCCTTTTTCCCCCCTCCTCAACGCTGGAGCACCGGTGCTCCAGATATCCCTTGTCCTCCACAACTCATCCTCCCCCGTGCAGCGTCAGTACGCGCTCAGGCGAGGAGAACATCCTCCCCTCCGCATGCGCCCGAGCAGCAAAAAGTGCTATTCAGTGGTGTTGCCCCGGCCGGCGTGTTTCCTCGAGCTGCGTTACAACGCGCTCAGAGTACAGTGCCGAGACGCTCGCGACACAGGGGAGTAAGGTGTGCGTAAATTGCGCGCCAGCATGGGTTGATACATGTACCTCGCAAGACTGGACCCCGGTGCGATGACGAAGAGCTCAGAAGGCGTGGAAAAGGAGACACCAGTAACAGGGCGCTCACTTTTCATACACACGTTGTCGGTAGCCCTTGCCGCGGCAAGCGGGGCCTTATCCTACGCGATACAAGAACGGTGCGCGCGATCGGGGGCATCGGACAACAAGGTCGCGCTATCCACTAGACGACGTGATCTTCCCCGGACTCGAACGGCGCGGGCGAGGAGCAGCCAGAACAAGGTGCTCACTTGCCAAGACACGTTGTTGAAGTCTCAGGGCGAGACCGAGAGCCGGCGGGACATCGACACGATGTCGATGGGGTGTTGACAGGACGTCCAGTGCGGCATTGATGCTCCGCGCGAGCGACGCCCACAGCGGTGGGAGCGTCGACCGCAGGTCCGCAACGAGGCCTGGTTGCGCAGAGCGAGAGCTAGTGGGAGGCCAGACGTTGCCCCCCGCACGTCCATCGTGGGCGACAGCCAGGCGGCAATGTTGCGCGACCCTGCGGGAGCGACTTCCGCGTATCCTCGCCTCGCGCAGCAGTGGCAGGAGCGCGGCTACCGCTAGCGTGAGACGAGGGTACCCAGACCCGTGGCGAGGCAAGCGCACACCTGGACGAGCCCAGGGCCCAGATCTTGAAGCTAGCTTCAAGGGCGCCCGTGGCCAAACTCTGCGAATTGGGCGAGTCGGGCGCCAGCGGTAGCGCAAGCTCGTGATCGAGGTTGCACGCAGGCGCGAGCACCATGGGTGAGCGCACGTGCGGCGGGAGGCGAGGGCGGTGCCGCTGCCGGTGAGAGATGCTGTTGCGCGGCGTGGAGCGCAGCAACGAGGTCCGGGGCGCACCATCCCTGGGGCGTAGTTCCCTGCCCTTGGACAACAGCTACGCGGTCTCGTCCCACCTTTGCTGTACCCACACCCCTCTCTCTCCACCTAGCCCTCCCTTCATCCCTCCAATGTCGCACGGCGCGGATCTTAAGGTTTCTGGCTATACCGCGTGGTCGTGGTAGGAAGAAGGACGCCTCGTCGCCACGCAAGCTCGGCACCGGCCAGACATTGTGGTGATCGGGTCATCAGCGCGACTCCCGCGTGTCGAGAGCGTGGCCCGGTGGGTTCAATGCCGACGTACATCCGACCAAGGGCCTGTGAGGAGTGCAGCAGCTCCCTGTCACTCTGGTCCCAGGAGCTCAACGGCGCGGGCGAGGAGCAGCCAAAAGAAAAGGCGCTCACTGGCCAAGACGCGTCCTTGAAGCCCTCCATTGAGGCTGTAGGCCAGTGCTGTCGATTGGGCGCCGTCGAGTCCAGTGCATCATTGATGCCCGCTCAAGCAATGCCCGCAGCATCTGGAGCTGGAGTGGCGACGTGCGGCGTGCTGCAAGAACGACAGGAGCGCTTCCCGCGTAGCCATCAGCTGATACAGTAAGCCTTTTGCAAAATACCATGATACGCAGCGACACGGGCTTTTGTAAATGGCCATGGTAGCCATATATGGTAAATGTTGCCTAAAAAAATGCGCAAAACAAGGATTGAACGGCGACCTCCAGATACTAATAGTAGCCGGCATCATTACCATTACACCAAGGAGGTTATAGATATCTAGGTTGCTTACCCAGCTAGGTCAAGCCTAGGCTTGACCTAACTGGGACTGCTAATACCCAGACCTAGGGCAGGCAAGCTGCCCTAGGTCTTTGAAAATTGTTTTGCACAGTTATTCAGTGTTTTGATGGGTTAAAAAACCCTAACCAACCCTAACCAAGCTAACCAACCCAAACCCCTAACCAAAGAACTCCAATATACCTGGGAGACAAGGCACCTAACCCCTAACTCTAACCTTCTAACCCTAACCCTAACCACCCTAACTCTAACCTGGCCCTATGTGGGCCCTACAGGGGTGGTGCAAGGCTTATTCTGCATTTTCCCACCTATATATGGGCTATGCAAACTCATAGGGAGGTATAGCTATAGTAGTGTAGTGGTTAATACCTGGTGTTAATTATCACTGGTATGCAAAGGCTTTTGGTTCGAATCCCACTGGTGACTTTCCTTTTACCTTTCCTTTTTTGGATCTCCGGTGGCTGTACGCTCACTACAGTGAAATTTTGCAAAACCCCGTGTCGCTGGGTAGCCGGTCTTTTGCAAAAGACTTACTTTATCTAGTGCAGCCATAGCCCTGTACAGCTGTGTTGGAAGCACGACGGCGGCTAGCGCAGGACGGGGGTGCAAGGCCCATGCCGAGGCACGCGCACACCTGGGAGAAACTCCGCACGCCGAGCGAGTCGAGCGCGAGCGCAAGTGCCATGCACTAGCGTGCATGCAGCGAGAGGCGAGAGCTGCCCGCGCCGAGAGATGCTGCTGCGCAGTGTGGAGCGCCTCGACGACATCGTGGCGCGCCAGCAGCAGGGTGTAGCGCCCCCCACTCTGAGGAAATAGTGGTGCGGTCTCTTTCCGCCTTGCTGTCCTCGTTACTCTCCCTCCGGACCCTCGCCCTCTCCGCTATCCGTCCCATCCCTTGTCCTGCCCCCTAGCATCCCGTTCCGGATGCGGCGTACTCCCTTGAGATCCCTCAACCACCGCGGCGCAGATGTCCTCGGCCCTCCTCCAACTTCGTTCTCCCGGTCGTACTTTGAAGCTCTTGAGATCCACGTGTACCGGGGTTTCCGAATCCCAGCCAAAGATGCAGACGGGAGGTTAGGAGATAACACGCAAAGTACGGCGCTTGACACCGTACTTTGACATGGTGGTAGTGGAAGAAGCGGTTCCAAGCGCTAAGTGCGCTCGGCGCCGTGCTATCGCCTCACTACGGTAAACAGTCGCCGTCGGAAGACCTCTAACTACGCCAACACGTTCAGACCAGTCGCGTACCGGACGCTTCAGCGCAGCCACCAAGAGAGTAGAGGGAGGAGTCTAGCGCGCGCTTGGGATTCACAGGACTGTGCGCCCGCGCTATCTACTAGACTACGCTATCCTCTCGGACTTTGAACAGCGCGGGCGAGGAGCAGCCAAGAAAAAGGGTGCTCACTTGCCTAGACGCGTCGTTGGAGCGTCCGAGTAGGCCCGTGCACTAGCGGGGTGCTTTCGACGCGCTGCAGATTGAGCGCAGATGGGATGTCGAATCTGGCGTGGCGTACGCCCGATAGCGGGGGTGTTCGTGGATGCGGACGGCGTCGATGTTTTGGTGCCGTGGAGTGCGCCCAAGGCCGCATGCAATGGAAGGTGCAATGGTGCCAACAAAACTATAAGTCGGAACTCCATTCCAATGACGGCGTCCGAGCTCCTGCGATACTTGCAGAAGATCCGGCAGGGAACAGAATGCAGGGTCCTTGAGATGCCCGCTAGTCGTCGGTACTGGGTTCGATCGAGCGCGATTCAGTGGGATTCACAAGAGCGGACGAGTGCGCTATCCCCTAGACGACGCGATCCTTCCCAGACTCGAATGGCGCGGGCGAGGAGCAGCCAAAGTAGGGCGCTCACTTCCCAATCCATGTCGTTGAAGTATCCGGATGAAGTCGTGCGCCAGTGTATCCAGAGAGCGAAGACGCTCGCACCACTCGAAGTAGGCGAATGAGACAAGGGAAGCATAAGAGATAAGCATAGAGTAGGACGAAGCATGGAGGGGGTGTACAGGTTGTAGAGCCTGTACACCGAGTTTCTGGTCGCACAGTGTGGTCATGGTGAGAGTGAAGACGCTTCATCGCCACGTAAGCTCGGCGTCGACTGAACGCTGTGGCAACCAGTTCGTCGGCGCGATTCCCGCACGTCGACGGCGTTGCAAATGTATTCCAGCGCGCTCAGCGCAGTACATACGTCTGATGAGTGCTCTGTAAATGGGAACACCTGCTTCCTTGCGTCTAGCCAGTACGCGCCGTTTGAGTCCGTTGAGTAAGTAGCAGCTTAGGAAGCTGGCAGGGAAGCTTGTCCACGTGTCCCAACAGCAAGTACCCTCCCTCGGGGAGGGAGTGCAGGCCCCCCAGTGCCAGTCTCACTAGGAGATGAGGGGCAACACCAGGATGTGCGAGCGGTGCAGCTACGACCCAAGCGCTCGCGCTCACATCTCCTCCTTGCTCATCTGCGTGCTAGCGACATTGTTCAATGTCGATCCTGCGCAGGTAGAGTTCGGACTCGCAGAGTCGGTAAGGGAACGGAACACCACCGAGGGTGTTCGGTCCCGCCGCGGCTGGCTACAAGTCGGTGTAGCCAGCGGCGGAGGAGGGGGCAAGGGGCTGCAGCCAACCAACCTCATTGTGAACCCAAAGAGGTAGCCGCGAGGCCGCCGCCCCTTGACCGACGTACACCCCAAGCCGGTGGATGACGTGGTGGTGGGGTCTGAGGTGCCTCAGCGCTCGTCGTAAGACTGAGTGCTTCTTAGGCATCTCGCCCCTGGCAAGGAAGACGCTACCCTCACACCTCTCTCTCATTGCGTCTAACTCACATGAGGGTGGTAGAGGGCCTCTGCGCCTCCCTTGCCCTTCAAGGTAGGGCAACTAGAAGCTCGCTCTTCTCGAGCTGAGCGCTAATGCCCTCCTCCGCTTCTCCAGCCATGGTGAAGCCCTCGCGGTGGGCTCCATTGTGATGCGGGTCCTTTAGGCCTCGCCAGGCTGGAGGACTCAAGCATACGAGCGCGTACGTTTGAGTAGAAGAGACGCGGGGCAGCCGACTCTGGCGCTCGCCACTGTTGTAACGCTTCAGCTAACGGTCTTGTCACCCGAGACCGGAGCTCCATTGATATAGTATCTCTAGGCGCGGCGAGAGCAGTTATACAGTTGCTCAGCTATCCAGCGGGTCCTGGGTGGTTAGCCTTCAGCAGTAGCGCTGCCGCTCGTTGTGTCTAGCCGTTGGCGTCGAACATGGGAGTTGAGAGTAAGATAGATGATATCACATGATCTAGCTACCTGAGCTATACTGAATAATACTACGTAAGCATATATGACATGTCTGCCTTGGGCATGCCCTAATACCCTCGTCACAACCTGGGCTCCAAGGTTCGACGGCATGGGATTGAATTATTATAATTGCTGCAGACACCGATTCCAGTTCTACTTCTGCCCCACAATTTACTGAGATGCGACAGATTATCAGCTGGTGGGAATAGGAAGACCCGTTCAAATGTAGCCCAGCCTTAGCATGGACTTAGAACCCACAAGTCCATTTCTGGAGGCTCGGTCGTTCAGCACCTAGACCAAGCCTCCCGAGATTACGCGAGATATCATAAGCGGAAAGGATAAATAGCAGGCAGGCAGCTTAAACACAAAGCAAATCATTTGTGCAATTATATGTTGGGAACAGAACTTGTAAGGGACATCATGCCTCGAAGCAGCAAAAGCCACCGTCTCGGCTAACAAAAGCGGCTCCTTTGAGGCCAGAGGCACAGGTACACATAATTGGCTAGACAGAGACTTTGAATACAGCTTTGCCCTGAGGTAGCAGAAGGACAGACGGACAGACGACATTGTACAGGAATGGGCCATCGGCACTCGGGAAGATCAGAGAGTGTAAAAGAAGCCAACCTGGCCCTCGAGCGGTCCGGCAAGCTTGCCTGCTCTTGAGAGTCTGTTCAGTCGTGTGAAGTGCAAGGTCATTGCCCAGACCAAGAAGAGCAGGAGGAACCGCGCACCGAGAGTGACCCAGAGACCTGGTGTGTCAGTTTATTAATATGATGGTACGGGCATGCAACACAGACAATAAGCGATTGGGCAGAGAAGACTGACCTGGGAGATATCTCGGGAAATCCTTCTCTCGGTACATGGTGGACGCGATGATCCCGCCTACACCGCCGAACACTACAGTGAGCGTGGAGTCTACAGATCTGTGAGGAGGAGGATAGACTTAGATTTGCGGGCCGCAGATATGGGGAAACCAGATACTTGCCTTTTCGAAGATCCGACCACATTGTTTGCGCTCTGCAGAACTCGCGCAATAAGCGCAGTTGCGAAGATTGCACATGAATATTTTAGGACTCACATAAGCTAAAATGCTTGGGATGCACCCAGAGCTCCCCACATTCAATAGGAATATTCCTGCAAGACAGACGTGCTCAAATAATATAACAGACGATAAGATACAGCCTCCATTCTGTGGCGAAAACACGGTGAAGCATAGACCAGTGATGCTGATCAACACCTGGATTACAATGAACCCTGCATGGTGCCTGCACAAACATCCTTGTGCATGGAGGCACACAGACAATGTCCCATCTGCGGCGCCTTACGGTGTGCCGCCAACATGACCTGCGGGTGTGGTGAACACGGGTGTCCCCTGTAAGGAAGCCCAGTGTGCATAGAGAGTGCAAGTAGGAAAGTAGGAGGAGGACCCTGTACCTCACATCCTGTATTTTAGATAGCATGCAAAATATAATTATTTGTCTAAGACTTGTCTTGGAATGCTTCATGTGGCTATGGCTGGACAATGTGGCATTCTAATGGGAAATCTAGTTAGGTGGATATGGATAGATGTTTATTGGCTTACTGCGGCAGTACAAAGACTTGGAGTAAACAGGCAGAACACCACAATGCAAGGTATACAAATGGCCCTCAAGAACACTTTCCTCAGCCAATGCTTGAGGTAAACTGCAGTGCATGCAGAACAATACTGGAGGTCCTAAAGACTCAGCACCTGGAGTTAGATTTATAAGGTAAGGTTGGAACACTTGCTTGGAAGGTACAAACCGAACTTACGCTCTTGGGCGTGGACCTGGAAGCGGTCATCCAAGGAGATGAGATTTTCAAGATGATAAGCTTCAGCAAGGTCTGCAAAGGCATGCAATGTAAGATGGATTATATCAATGTCCAAGGCTTGCATGGAGGCGATAAAAGCAGCCACTGGAGATGGAAGCATGACAGGGCACAGTTTGCCAGGCGGCGCAATTTCAGGCCACATCCAGGATATTACTCTAAAAATGTCTGGATATCATGAACTTGGGATTTTGTTTGAGGGAGTTATGAGTTAGCAGCCGTTCTAGGAGCAGTACAGCTGGTGGCAAATTCATAGGAAATCGGATGAGAATCAATTAGTGGCTGTGAAGCGTCACGATGTTGAAATGAACATCATCAAAACAGGATGTATTGAGCTGTAGGGATTGAGCTAGATATGAATAGCTGCAGGGTTTTGGCTACATCAATAGCAGTGGAGCACGATCCATGCATCAGAATCCCTCCAGGCTATGACCCTCAGCCAAAGGGCTGGATGGAGATGTGTGTAGCGAAACGGCTGGATGGAAAGTCCCGTGGGAATTGATGGGGGACTCCGGCGGAGATTGATCCCTATAGTCCCAACCTTTTGACGTCCCGGGTCGTTATTTCCAATGTCAACTTGTGCTAATACACGTCTGAAGTTGATCAAGATTTTGCTCATACGCGTCTCGTCTCTGGCCTCTCTCGCTCGCATTCTCGCTCTATCACCATATTTCTGAGCCCCTGCCCGCCCATCCCTTTTTTTGGTACTTCACGCTCGCGTTGTTTTGGGTCTCCTCGTCTAAGACCTGCTTCGCGCTGCGTACTGGCCCTGGGTCCCGCTTTTCTCTTCCCGCCCGATTCGCTCCTTTCCCCCCTTCTCCAGGCTGCGTTGGAAAACACGACTGAATCGGCCGCGAAAGCGGCCCAGGCCTCCCGCACACACCCCACCTCTCCTTTCCTCATCCTGATCTCCATCCTTTCCGTGTCTTTCATTCCGAGTGGTCCGCAAGACCGTCCCCTCACTATGTTTCCTTTCCCTCACCTCGTGTTCGATAGTAATCGACATCTCACCTTATCCTGAAAAAGTGACGAATCTGGGTGCAGAGTGCAGGTACTTGCTCCTGGACTGAGATTTACCGTGCTAAATATTAATATTAGGCGCCGGCTCTGTTCTTCAGCACGTAGTTGCTCGCAACGGAAAAACTAGTCCCAAGCTCTTCCGGGCTGCGATTACCAGTTCAACCTTCCTGCCTTCCCAGTACAAGTACAACGGGAAAATTCCCTCGACTTTGTTCAACGAGGTTGCCTCGCAAGCAGGGTACTTAAATTCATTCCTGGGCCTTCTTGTAATATCGTTCAACGCATCATCGCAGATGCAACGGCACACGTCCCCTGGATTGTCTACGCGAGGTCGATAGCGCGACATTAGCAGACATCAACACAAACATCATCCTCGCCGGCTTTCGCTGGGCACATTCACCTTCTCCCCCGTCGTTGACGGCTCGCTCATAAACAGAACCCCACGGATGCCCTCTCCCAGGGTACTTTAAACACGGTAATTCAATTATGCTTTTTGTGGTGTGGTTTATTTTTCTAAACGTCAAGTGACCCAGGATATCCTGCTCTCAGGTGAACAACGCCAACGAGGGCGCTGTTTATCAACCAGAGTGCGGATTACGACGTCACGCAGTATGTGCGCAATCTCTTCCCGCTGTTGGGGACCAAGGAGAGCAGTGCTGCAGCGTCCTTCTATGAATCATTGGGGTCCTCAGTTGACCTGCAGGTCAGTGCAATTTTGGGAGAATGTTCGTATTTCCTCTACGTCTCCATATGCAGAAGTCTCATCCGCCGTGCAGCGACCTTTATTTGCCCCCACCTACCTGTTACTCAACGCCCTCCCCGGGAAGGCGTACAAGGTTTGTACAACCACAATCCATCGTCTCTCATCTATGTATTAACCTGGCTTTCCCAGGGCGAATATGCAATTATCCCCTGCCCTGCACGACGATGACACGATCAACTACTTCCCCACCTTCGACGAGTTCGGCTCAGTCCTCCACTTCAACAACACCAGCCTTCATTACCGCGTTCACGCAGGGCTTGTCTCCTTCGCCGCGCTCCTCGACCTCAACGCGAAGCTGCGGCCGAGCATCGCGCCCCGCGTGGCAGCGGTGGTCGCGTGGCGCGCAGACGGAGCTGGTGTTCCACCAGACGGAGAGCGGCGCGCCGCATATTGCGCCGAAGTAACACGTCGAGCGCGCTGCTGGAGTGATGTGAGTGAGTTATCGGGCTCAGGTCTTTGCTCTTTGGTTGGCGGGTACTAATGGGTTCCTGTGTGTGTGTAGATTCTGGAAGAGCCAATGCCATCTTATTGGGCAGTAAGTCGGATAGATGGAGATTGCGAGGCGCCTGATCTACTAATTGTGAATGTTCGTGTTAGTTACCAACCTTTCCGGCAGACACGGTGCGCAGGCTGAATTACTGCGAAATAATAGATAAGGATTGCCAGTCCTCGTTCCCACCCCAAGCCTTCAGTGGTATAAGTCGACGAGGATATTCCTCCAAACCACAATGGCTTCCTATGATTATCTTCCCTGCTACTGTTCTGGTTTTAATCCTCTTGGCCGTTACTGGTCTGTTGAACAGATGGAAAGCGACTTCACGACTCCCGTATCCTCCTGGACCCAAGCCCAAGCTCATCATGGGAAATTTCCACGACATACCCACTGAGTTGCCTTGGGTAACCTATACGGAGTGGGGAAGACAGTACGGTGGGCGGAATATTTCCCCAGGCCCTCAGCAAGGTTTACTTAGATGTCGTATCCAGGCGATGTTGTGCATGCTCAGGTGTTCGGAAACCATGTAGTGATCCTCAACTCGTTGAAAGCTGCTGTCGACTTGCTTGAAAAACGGGCGCCCATTTACTCCGACAGACCGACAATTCCCATGATCTCTCTGTGAGCAAGTCCATTGTTTTTTACATCATTGGTGTTCTGATATTCTTAGCATGGGATGGGACTTGAGTTTCGGTGTGATGCGGTATGGAGAAAAATGGCGACAGGTAGTTTGTCTACTCTAATTCGTGTCTTATACATTGAAGGGACCACTTGCAGTACAGGAGGTTATTTCATCAGCACTTTCGTCGAGACGCGATACCCGCGTATCATTCCGTTCAACTCAGGAAAATCCACGGTCTATTACGCAGTCTGCTTTCCACCCCAGAAAATTTCGCCGAACACACTAAAACGCAAATGAATTTGTGCATCTCCTTCGAATTGGGTGTGCTCACATTTGAGCAGATTGACCTCCGCAATAGTCATGGCGACAGGTATATGGCTACGACATCAAACTCAAGCATGACCAGTTCATTCGTTCATTCACCTGGCGGAGGAGGGGGTTAAAAGGTTTGCCGAGGTTGCCCTTCCCGGTAGATTTGCAGTGAACAGCTTTCCATTCCTTCGCCATTTGCCTTCCTGGTTTCCTGGGTGTGGCTTCCATCGATACGCCCAAAGTACGTTCTCGCGAGCCTTGGTACGGCCGCCTATCTAACCTAATACGCTCCCTGAGACACGTTCGTTGTTGGTTGATGAGATGAAAACTGTTCCGTTCGACTTTGTGAGACAAAACATGGTGTGCCGCAACTACTTTCTGTTCGGAGCCATTTCTGATTCATTACAGCGAGATGGTGTCGGGAGACCGTGTGTTTTGAGTGAACTCCTCGAGCAAAATGATACGCAGGGTAGCTCCAAACAGCAGGAGCAGATGATCAAGGAGGTTGCCGCTCTAACGTATGCAGGTACTTGAATCAGTTCTACTTGCTGTCTGAATTCTCAATGTTTGGTTACATGATAGGTGCCGCAGACACCGTACGCATTAGTCCCGGCGAACCAGAAGTGCCTAACTGACTACTTACGATCCCTCAGACATCTGTGACGTTAGACGTTTTCATCATGGCAATGGCATTGAATCCAGAAGTCGTACACAAAGCACAGCATGAAATCGATACTGTTGTTGGCCTCAATTGTCTCCCTGGGTTCGAGCACAGGAGCACATTACCTTACTGCAAGGCAGTGGTTAGAGAAGTCTTGCGTTGGAGACCTATTACTCCCCTTGGCGTCCCACATGCCACAACCAAGGACGACATTTACGAGGGATGTTTTATCCCCAAAGGTTAGTTCAACTTGACTCTCCTGGTTCTTCCAAGATACAAGATACTGATATTGTCATAGGCACAACAGTCCTTGCCAATATCTGGTAAGAATGAACTCATCCTCTCGACTGAGACACCCTAAATTTCTTCAGGGCCATGGTGCATAATGAGTCTATGTATCCAAACCCCGACAAGTTTGATCCGGGAAGATTTTTGAATGCTGACGGTCAGCTGAATGCTGATGACCACATTCTGGGTTTTGGGTTTGTTATTTCCGTACTGTGCGAAGCACATTTTACATGCTTCTGATGACTTCTGAATCACAGATTTGGTCGACGAATATGTCCTGGATGTTATGCTGCCGATGCAACTGTTTGGGCAACCATCGTTTCTATCTTGTCAACCTTCAACATCGCGAAAGCCAAGGATGTGACTGGGAAAGAGATTAAATCGAAATTGAATTCACAGACAGGTTGGTTAGGTAAATGTGCCATTGCACTGACAGCACGTTGAGCTGAATGTACATGCAGCCGTCCAAAACCATTCAAATGTGCCATTACTCCTCGTGGCAATGTTAAAAGACAGTTGGTGGAAAGCACAACAGAGGTGTAGGCTCATAACAAAAGTTTCTTCCATTTCCTGAAGTGTACCGTTGCAATTTTGATACCATTTCTGAACCGTGGGAAACTGTGTGAGATTTTGATGGCAACCGACAACTCACTTACAACAACTTGAAGTGCATCTGAACTGCATTCATGCAAAAGGTTGGGAGTATATGGATCAAATCTCCGTGGGAGTTCCCCATCAATTGCCATGGGACTTTCCATGCAGCCATTTCACTATGCACATCTCCATTCAGCCCTTCGGCTGAAGGTCATAGCCTGGAGGGACTCCGATGCATGGACTGCTGTCATGAACCGTCTTTTCATTTTACTTCCAGAACCTGAACAACCCAAACAACCCGATCATTGATCAGATCAACTATCTGATCAATCAAACCAGGATACCGTTTTAGGATCCCAAACGGTTTCAATCGGTTTCCTGACCTTTGGGTTCCTGATTGCCCCCTCTACGTTCATATGCCCCTTCATTTACTTTGCATTAATCTTGTCCGTTGCTGTTGGACACTGTACCTTAATTTACAACCCCTAGGGACTTTAGTATATAAGCTGTAGTTATTTCTCTGTACTTTACACTATTCTAGTCTAAACTCCAGGCTTATTTGTTAGAACTCTTCGTGCTTCAGTAGCCCTCGTCACCTCAGAACCCGGAATCTGCTCTGTGCTGACAAAATAATAGTGTCTCTACACGGCGTACCCGACTGGACGTAACACAATGAGCAAAGAATTTGTGCTCCCCTTAATGGAGAACTTTGGCGCCCTGAACGGTGACGAGAGGGACAGCATCCTGCTGCATGCCCTGCAGCACGCAGGAGGGCAATTCAGGGTGATGTAGGAGGAACTGGGGAACTTGCGCAGAGAAAATTGTCTGCTCTGCGAGGACAACACCCATTCACAATAACTGTT
This sequence comes from Mycena olivaceomarginata, assembly GCA_029378375.1. Lineage (NCBI taxonomy): Eukaryota > Fungi > Basidiomycota > Agaricomycetes > Agaricales > Mycenaceae > Mycena > Mycena olivaceomarginata. Next base: position 76,458 of record JARKIC010001329.1, on the reverse strand, counting down.
GTGTGATGCCCTTGTGGCCTTGGGAAGGGCCTCTACAGGAGGGCCCAAGGAGACCAAACACGTGAAGATGGCCTGTGTCACCACCCCTACCCCATCTAAAGGAGACTCCGAGTTGGTGGACTCCTATCTGGCAGAGTGTTGATTGCACTTCCTGGACAGCCCGACGTACGAGAGACAGCGCGAAGATCGCCTTCGTCCTGTCCTATATGAAGGAAGGATTGGCAGCAGCATGGGCCAACAATGTTGTGCAGGCCATGCGCAACTTGAAGGATCCTGATACCCCATTGTATCGGAGTTATGAGGTCTTCAAAACGAACCTCATTGATGCCTTTAAAGGAGGCACACAGGTGGAAATTGTGCAGGCTAAAATTGAGAAGCTGCGCCAGGGAGCAGGAATGGCCATGGAGTACTTTACACTCCTGGACACATACAACAACACCGCGGGGTACGACGAAACCACGCTTATCTGACTCCTCAAGCAAGGGATCCTGAAGCCGGTGCTGCAGTCTGTCTACGAACAAACCGTGCTACCAATCACCTACGCCGACTGGAAAGTGGCAGTTATCAAACACGACGGGTTGCGTCACGCTTTCCATGTTATGGATAGCGCACTTCACGATCGTCCTGTCGCAGTACTCAAGGTGCAACAGAACCAGAACCTGGGGAACTTCTTTCGCAGAAATGAGCAACACACTCCAGTGAACCCCCCGGTTGCTGTTGTCCTCCCCTGGTGGTCGCTGGCAGGGCCCTTAACGCGGGGCCTGCGCCGATGGACATAGACTGGGCGGTCAGCAAGAAGCTGGTTCCCCGATGCTACCAGTGCGGAGAGGTCGGGCACATGGCCTGTAACTGCACTACCCGAGGACCCACCAACCCCCAATTCCGGGCTTTGATCACGGAAATGATGGAGGAACACCTCAGAAAGGAGGATTTTCCCAAAGAATCCGAGTGAAGACTGTGCCCTCGGATTCTCGTATACCCCCCTCACCTGTAACAACTTTGAACAATTCATTCTCTGTTTTGACTATTGAAGAACCCGGTGTGGAGGAAGACACAGTGGAAATAGAAGGAGAGGGAGTGAGGACTCTCTCTGTGTTTGAAAAGAGTGAGGGAGCTATTTCTTCCTCAGACTCTAAGCAAAGGGGAAAGAAACCCCAGAAGCCCGAGCAGGAGAAAGCAGAATGGCACAGATTCCCCCTCGGAGGCACATGTCAGGGTTGCAACCTGAGCGTGGGGTCAAGAATGGAAGGCACAGGAGATCATCACAAAATGGACTCACCCGGCCAAGAGACAGGAAGTGGACGACGAAATGGTAGAAGAAATCCGGACGGCTTACTTCCCTGACGCTCTGGGCATGCTGGACAACTTGAAAGAGCCACCACAGTATATCCGAGCCACTGGGAACTCCATGATAGTTCCAATGACCCTTGAAGGGCTGAATAACCTCAAAGGTTATACAGTGGTCGGGTTACTGGACAGTGGGACTACCAATGGATTCATGAGTCAACAATTCGTTGACGAACACGGAATCAAGGTGGAACCCCTAGCTGTGACGGTTCCGGTTTACAACGTGGACGGTTCCCTGAATAAGGGAGGACACATCACCTACATTGTGTGCATGCATCTCCAAATACAGGACTATGCCGAAATATTCTCGTTTGCGGTAACAGATACCGGAAAGAGCGATGTCATCATCAGGTTCAACTGGTTTAAAGCAACACAACCCAGAGATCAACTGGCAGAAACAGACCATTTGTTTCTCCAGATGCCATGCTGCTTGCAAACAAGCCTGATTATGGGAAGAATGGGAGGAAGAAGACAATGCCGACGTAGAAGAGGGGGACTGCATCTTCGTTACGAAGATGTATCCCGAAGACATCCTGGATGAACAGGATGCCGAACACCTCTGCGCTATGGGCAGCATGGCCACCAAGCTGGCAGCTGCAGCTCATGAAGCCAAGGGGGCTAAGATGCTGGAGGAGAGTGTTCCCACTCACTACCTGGAGGAATTTTGAGAGGTCTTCGAGAAAAAGGACTTTGACAAGCTGCCTGAACGATGAAAATGGGACCATGCAATAGAATTGAAACCCGGCGTAGAACCTGTGAAAGGGCAAAGCATTCCCTTGTTCCTTCCGGAACAGGTGGAGTTGGATGTGTTCATTAAAGAACATGTGGAAACTGGACATATTTGCCCCTCGAAATCACCATGGGCCTCTCTATTCTTCTTTGTGAAGAAGAAGGATGGGAAACTGTGACCCGTCCAGGACTATCGGAAGTTGAACTCTCTTACCATCAAGAACCAATATCCGCTCCCACTGATCTCGGAGATCATGCACATGCTCCGTAAGGCAACCTGGTTCACTAAACTGGATGTTCGATGGGGATACAACAATATTTGGATCAAGGAAGGAGATGAAGGGAAAGCTGTGTTCGTCACAAACCGAGGGTTGTGGGAACTGTTGGTTATGTTCTTTGGCCTTACAAACTCACCGGCCACCTTCCAATCCATGATGAACAACATCTTTGCAGATCTTATCGCAGAAGGAAGGGTTATCGTTTATCTGGACAATATTCTCATCTACTCGGAGCACCTGGAAGAACATTGCTCCACGGTTAAAGAAGTCTTGAGGATTCTTCAGGAAAACAAATTATTCCTGAAACCCGAGAAATGTGAGTTCGAACAGAGAGAGGTCGAATATTTGGGGGTCATTGTTGGGGATGGGAAAATTCGAATGGATCCCATAAAGGTTGAGGGTGTTCGACAAAGGGCAACCCCGAGGAACGTTAAAGACGTACAAAGCTTCCTCGGGTTCCTCAATTTCTACTGGCACTTCATCAAAGGATTCGGGGACTACGCGAAACCGTTAACTCGTCTTACTCAGAAGGACAACAAGTGGAGGTGGGGAGAACTGGAGAAGAAGGTGTTCAACCAATTAATATTGGCTGTTACATTGGAACCCGTTCTGCATTTCCCAACGGACATTGGGGAATGGCGGGGTGGAGGTGGATTCCTCGGATTATGTGATGGGGGCATGCTTGACGCAGTGCCAGAACGGAGTGTGGGTTCTGATTGTGTTTATGTCCAAGGGGATAAACAACACCAAGCAGAACTACGACTTCCATGACAAAGAAATGCTGGCTATTATGCAGGCCCTCTACGAGTGGTGACACTATCTCTAGGGCAGTCAAATGAAGTTTGAAATCTGGACCGACCACAAAAATCTGGAATACTTCACCACTACGAAGAAACTCAATAGACGACAGGCCCAATGGTCTTTGGAGCTCAGCGAATATGACTTTGTGCTCATCCATAAACCTGGGAGACAGCATGCAAAAACCAACACACTTTCAAAGGCAAAGCGGTCATGAGAAGGGGGCATGGGATAATTTGAATCTTGTGCTGCTGCTGGAACAGTACTTCTGGAGGATGGATGGCGAGGAATTTCTGAATGCTATGCCGGCGGTCTTGGACGACACGGCGGGTGATCAATTCATGGAAGACATTAAAGCTGGGAAAGCTGATTGGGAAGATGTGGTAAAGAAAGCGCTAGAGGAAAAGGCCGAGGGCTGGGAAGAACACGAGGACGGATTCGTAACCCGGTATTGAACCATATACATCCCTCCAACTGGGGATCTACGACACTGGATTCTACAGGCACACCATGACAACTATATTTCAGAATACCCGGGGCAATTCCAGACAGCAGAACTAGTAACCCGAAACTACTACTGGCCCTCTCTGCTGTCGGATGCCAAACAATATGTTTTGGTGATTGATGTGCTCTGAACCTATCAAGAAAACACCAACCCAAAACCAAACCTACACACAGAAGTGCGTCGGAACAGACAGGAAGTGCTTGAGACATGCACAGATGAGTATCAGACCCTAGTACAGGGCCTTATAAAAGGTTGCAGGGAATGGAATAGACCTCAGAAACGAGGAGAGAGTGTTGAGTTGTTTGTAGAAGTCCTTGGAACAAAGTCCAAGTACTTGAGCCTTGTACTGAGTGAACCGGAATGGAACTGGAACAGACAGGAAAGCTAGTGGAACACAACAAGAGTGTCGATGTGAATGGAACCCTTGCTATGCAAGTGTTCAGGCTAGATCTGAGTGAACGAGGGTAGACCTGAACAGACAGGAAGCACAGAGCGCAGTGATTTAAAACTTTGCAGCTATGAGAACAAATGAGAACAAACAAGAACAAGTCACTAGGGTTTCCCGAAGCAAGGTGGATGCCGATTCCAAGCGTAGACAGTAACAGACAGTAGTGGGTTCCGATCCCAAGCGTAAACACAGTAGTGGGTTCCGTTCCCAAGCTCCAAAATCCAAACAATCCCAATATGCAAGTGCAGGCTCAGCACAACCCCAACATTTCCAGTCACTTTCAGACTCTTCCAGACAACGGCAAGTCAGTTTCCAAAGATTCTGAACACACAGAACAAAGATCCCGAGCCAAGATAAATTCTAAGAGACACCTTGTTCGAACTCCCCAGTCTCTACCCGTTTCGCAAGTGTTGCCACTTACTAGCCGTGGGTGATTCCGTGAAGTCGTCCAAGATGCCCCTGCTAGTAAATACAAAGTTCTGAAACACATGACAAAGACCAAGAACAAGCAGAAATGAGTAATATAGTCCGTTTATTCGTCTGACTGCTGTGTATCCGTCGTAGAATTGGGTATCTGAGTCCTTCTATTGGCTGCCCATGTTGAGCACACCATTCTGGTGTGATCCAGTGCACATGTACGGTTGGTAAGACTGTGCCCAGCCCATCACAACCAACATCTTATGCTGATCCCGACTTGATAGTCCATTCCCTCTAATGCCAGTGCCTTCCCATCTACCGGAACATCTGGAACAAAAGCTCCTAGTCCATAGCTCTTCAGGGATACTGCATTCAAATTACTTCCCAGTATGGGTACTTGTTCCAGGAGCCGACAAGTATAGGTCCAAGTGATCGGACCCTTGCTTAGTGACCATCCCTTATCTGGAATGTCTGGGACGGTGTGGAACCATCAAGATGTGATGTTCTCAGCCCCTTCCAGTGATCATATGATTAGAACATGGTACGTGTCCCATGTCCAACACACCACAACAGGATTCCAGTCTGTCCCCGTCTAGTTCCATGAACAGGAATAGAGTAGACTTCACGTTCACTTGTTCTGTGGGCTACACATCTCCTACAGGTTTTGGAGTGAGCACATGCCAATGGTTCCAGAGTGTTCCTTCCCGTTCCCATCCGTTACTCAGTGGTTCCTGCCTAGCCAGCTACTTGGGAACCTCAGTACTGACACTTCTGGAGTGTAGCCTGGCACATGTCTTGTCATGAAAACACAAAAAAGCGAAGATTTCATGGGTGGACAAATCCCATGCTTATCATCGGCTTGCCCGTGTGCCAGAGGACGAAACTATTTCCCTCTAAGCTTTGAGGACCCCTGCACCCTAACACAGTTCTGGAGAGAGTGTGGCAGAACATTTCGGTGGACCTAATCACCAAGCTACCCGTCAGTAATGGGTACGACTCTATCGCAGTGATAGTAGATTGACTGGGGAAAGGAATCCGGGTGGCGCCTTGCACTGAGCACTTGGGAGGAGAGGGAATGGCGCGCATTTACCGCAACCACGTATGGAAGAACTTCGGGTTACCCGAGGTGGTGATCAGCGACCGAGGGACGTAATTTGTGGGATCTGTTGAAGCTTCTGGGCATAAAGTTGAACGCCTCAATGGCATACCACCCACAGACTGATGGACAGACCGAACACGTCAACTAAAATATCGAGCAGTACCTTCAGGTTTTCACCAACTTCTTGCAAGACAATTGGGCAGACTGGTTGACTCTTGCGGAATTCAATCACAATGACCAAGTTAGCAAGACCATGGGATTCAGTCCCTTCTTTGTGACCCTGGGGTTCCACCTGCGAAAGGGCACTGAACCACGCCTCGAGGTACCAACCGAAGATGCAACAAAATTTGCAACCTGGATGTCGAAAGTCCGAGAAGAAGCGGGGGCCACTATGCGAGCAGCGCAGGAGACAATGAAGAGGTTCTACAATGCCAAACGACAAGCAGATCCTGACTATAAACCCAGCGATAAGGTGTATCTATCCAGGGTGAATTTGGTCACTCACCGCCCCGACAAAGAAGTTCGAAGCCCAGTGTTATGGTCCCTTCACGGTTGTCTGCAAAGTTGGAGCCATCTCCTACGAGCTTAAACTTCCCGACTCTTGGAAGGTTCATCCGGTCTTCAATACCGTATTCCTTTGTCCCTGGGTTCCACCTATAGCTGCCCATCAGCACCATGACGACCCTCCTCCCCCTGATGTAGTAGATGGGGTGGACCTCTACGAGATCGCAGAGGTGCTGAAGATACGCCTCAACAAAAGGCAGAAGCGCTTGCAGTACCTCATCCAATGGGAGGGTTATGGACCTGAGGATAATACCTGGGAACCATTGGAACATTTGGGGGATTCTACCGAATGTCTTGAAGACTTCTACGAGAAGTACCCAGCGGCTCTGAAGGAGACTGCACACAGGCAGAAGTGGGTCATCACAGGCCAAGACCTGTGGAACAAGAAGCGGTGTCGATCGTGAAATCTGAGGCGGGTTTCACCTAGAGGGGGGGTAATAGGGGAAGTCAAAGCAGTCAGGTCGACCTCGATTCCCGTTCGATTATCGACCGATTCACGAATCGATTCTGTGTTTTGAATCGTGTCAGAATCGAAGGAGTTTTGACCGACCCGATTCTGAGTCGATTCAAGAGCCGATTCTGGCGTCAATTCTGACACCCGATTCACCGCATCAAAATTGACTGTCATGAGAATCGACACAGAATCAACGCGAGAATTGCCGATTCTGATGTTGTTCCTCCTCGCGAGGAGGAACAACGATTCAGACCGATTCTCGGTTTTGATCGATTCTGGACCGATTCTCATCCCAGAATCGATGTCAGAATCGCTTGTTGAATCGAACTCAGAATTGGCCTCCTCAAACCGCTTTGACCTCCCCTAATGTCATGAACCGTCTTTTCATTTTACTTCCAGAACCCGAACAACCCGAACAACCCGATCATTGATCAGATCAACTATCTGATCAATCAAACCAGGATACCGTTTTAGGATCCCAAACGGTTTCAATCGGTTTCCTGACCTTCAGGTTCCCGATCGCCCCCTCTATGTTCATATACCCCTTCATTTACTTTGCATTAATCTTGTCTGTTGCTGTTGGACACTGTACCTTAATTTACAACCCTTAGGGGCTTTAGTATATAAGCTGTAGTTATTTCCCTGTACTTTACACTATTCTAGTCTAAACTCCAGGCTTATTCGTTGGAACTCTTTGTGCTTCAGTCGCCCTTGTCACCTCAGAATCCAGAATCTGCTCTGTGCTGACAACTGTGCTCCGCTGTTATTGATATAGCCAAAACCCTGCAGCTATTCACATCTAGCTCTGCTAATGTCACGCTGTGACAGCGTGATATTAGCAGATATCAACACAAACATCATCCTTGCCGGCTTCACAGGCACATTCACCTTCTCCCCTGTCATTGACGCAAGAGGTGAGCGATCATTCACAATCAGACACAGACCTCTTTGACAACCCCCCCAAATCGGGAAGTCCGACATCTCCGACCGACTTCAATAGTCTCAACCCTGAACTTCTCACTGTGACTTCAATCTTTGCCGGATAACACTGAAAATTTGCAAGACCCCCCATTTTTGCATATAATACATCTCTCTACTTACTCAGAATATTTTATTTCCTATAGCAATGAAAACACTACATTTTACATTCATTTTGTGATTTCAATCGGCACGGTTCGGCAGGAAAACACAATGACATTGCAAAGTTTTGGACTCGGTCCAATGAGAGCTTTCGGGAATTAGTGAAACCGGCATCAAAAGTGGCTGGCAGTTGACCGCTGGCCAGCTTATGTCATGTTGGAGTTCCAATTCACTGAGCCCCTTAAGTACAACGAGCGGCTAGCAAGGAAAGGTGCACAATGGTGTCAACATTGGGGGCGCCTTCACAAACCAAAGCCGCTGCAATGCTTCAATGCAGCGCGCCAACTCCGAGTAGCTGCAGCTCACAAGGGTGAATGTGCCAGCGCTCAGTGCTTGCCATGGTAAGGAGTGTGTCACTCACATCCGAGTCAGTGCCTTGTTTGCCATACCTGTGCACCTGCTAAGGCAGCTGAGCAGCGAACAGGGAGCCAGGCAGGCATCCTGCAGCATGGGCGCACTCCCGCACACATGGCGGAACCGAAACTTGACGCCAGGCGTGAGTGTTGAGCGATGCATTCCCACTGGCGTCGGCCAACGATAGTCATATATCCAACACTGTGTGGGGTACCATTATAATGTGGCCTGGTCCTGCCAGCGGTGCATATTAGAATGCGGCCGCTGTCTTCCATACCTGGTACGTAATGTGCACCCTGTTATAATAGAGAAATAAAAGAAAGGCGGTAGCAAGGCTTGAACTCAAAAGCCTCTAGGTGATCTTACATAATAAGACCACCGGCACTCTAACCATTACACCAAAGCAGTGGTATAAGGTAACAGGCATTGATCTCCATATATCTTGCTTCTCACCTCCCAATATTTATTGTTTCCATTTATTCTGTCATACCTTATTCCTCTAGCTGCCTATGTCCCAAGCCTATGGCATTCAAGGGACATAAAAGGGCATCAGACAGCCTTGGAAAGCATCAGATTTTCAGGAGAATTGTTTGACACTAACCACTACAATTTTTCAGGTAGTTCAGCACCAATCAATAAATATTGGGACAAGAGAAGCAAGATATATTGAAATCAATGCCTGCTACCTTATACCACTGCTTTGGTGTAATGGTTAGAGTACCGGTGGTCTTATTATGTAAGATCACCTAGAGGCTTTTGAGTTCAAGCCTTGCTACCGCCTTTCTTTTATTTCCCTATTATAACAGGGTGCACATTATAATACATACCAGGTATGGAAGACAGCAGCTGCATTCTAATGTGCACTGCTGGCAGGACCAGGCCACATTATAATGGTACTACAGGGTGAGCTCATATATTGGGTGTGGGCGGGCGCAAGCGGAGGGAGCATATCTGTCAAAGCTAGTTCAAACTCCGATCAGATGGTGCCGATCATGCCGCCGGTGGCTTTGCCGGTGTCGCCAATTCCCGAATTTCCTGGGTCCGATGCTCTCTGAAACACTCTTTCCTCAGTGTGTGTCAGGAACTTTACTATCGCTCAAGCGCTCACCTCTTGCGTTGACGGCTCATTCATCAAGCAGAGCCCCACGGATGCCCTCTCCCAGGGTACTTTGAACACGGTAATTCAATTACGCCTTTTGCGGTGTGGTTTATCTGTTCAAAACGTCAAGTGGCAGGACCCGGGAAGCTCACCTAAGGGTAACTCCGAAGTTAGGGGATTTGAGGCCAAAATTTTCAAATCCCTCTCCAAGTTAGGGGATTTGAGGCCCAATCGGGCCCACTTTATTTGTATATCAATCTCAAAAAATTTGTTCTAGGTGATGCAACACCGATGGATGTTGGATGGCGCTTTCTAGCAGAGATGCCATGAAGGTGTTACCGCCTCCCAAAATCAAGGTCCTGGGCGCCACGGTGGGAGGGAAAGCGAAAAAACGCGAGAAAATAGCAAAAAATGGTATTATTAGTAATGAGTATCACGTGATATCCAACTCCGATTTAGGGGATTTGAGGCCACTTTGACCGACTTTTGCCGGAGTTACCTTGGGCTAGCTTCCCGGGTCCTCAAGTGGCCCAGGATCCTACTCTCGGTGAACAACGCCAACGAGGGGGCGCTGTTCATCAACCAGAGTGCGGATTACGATGTCGCGCAGTATGTGCGCAATCTCTTCCCGCTGTTGGGGACCAAGGAGAGCAGTGCTGCGGCGTCCCTCTATGAATCATTGGGGTCCTCGGTTGACCTGCAGGTCAATGCAATTTTGGGAGAATGTTTGTATTTCCTCTACGTCTCCATATGCAGAAGTCTCATCCACAATGCAGCGACCTTTTTTGGCCCCACCTACCTGCTACTCAACGCCCTCCCGGGAAGGCGTACAAAGTTTGTTCAAACAAAATTCATTGTCTCTCATCTATGTATTATTCTGGCTTTCCCAGGGCGAATACGCGATCCCCCCGCCCTGCACGGAGACGACACGATCAACTACTTCCCCACCTTCGACGAGTTCGGCTCAGTCCTCCACTTCAACATCACCGCCTTCATCACCGCGTTCACGCAGGGCTTTGTCTTCTTCGCCGCACACCTCGACCCCAACGCGAAACTGCGGCCGAGCATCGCGCCCGTGTGGCAGAGGAGGTCGCGCGGCGCGCAGACAGAGCTGATGCTGATGTTCAAAGATGTTCAACCAGACGGAGAGCGGCGTGCCGCATATTGCGCCGAGTAACACGTCGAGCGCGCTGCTGGAGCGATGCGAGTGAGTTTTCAGGCTCGAGTCTTTGCTCTTTGGTTGGCGGGTACTGATGGGTTCCCGTGTGTATATAGATTTTGGAAGAGTCGACGCCATCTTATTGGGTAGTAGTCGGATGGATGGAGATTGCGAGGCGCCTATCTACTTGCGAACGTTCGTGTTAATCTTTCCTACAGACACGGTGCGCAACTGAATCCGAGTCGATCGTCTGAAAGACTGAAAGGCAGTCCCGGTAATGTGTGTGGTGTGGTCCGACTTCGATATGGAGCTGAAAGAAACGGCACGAGCGAACTTGAGGTATCCACATGTTTCCTGTCCTTGGTTTTCAATTCGACTTCGCACGGCATCCCTTCCCGAAAATCCTCTGTGACATGCGCTTTGATAACTGGCTGGGGGTTCTCTTCGCTCATTGGCTCAGGGTGTCGAATTCTTGGTCTGGAGTCAGAATCGGTTCTTTTTTTAGATTCATGCTCTCGGTCGATCACCGTCATAGCTGTTACTGTGAAAAAATAGAGAAGAACCGCCAGCCTCGTTGCCACCCTAAGCCTTGCTGGTATAAGTCGACAAGGATATCTCCTCCAAACCACAATGGCTTCCTATGATTATCTTCCCGCTACTGTTCTGGTTTTAATCCTCTTGGCCGTTACTGGTCTGTTGAACAGATGGAAAGCGACTTCGCGACTCCCGTATCCTCCTGGACCCAAGCCCAAGCTCATCATGGGAAATTTCCACGACATACCCACTGAGTTGCCTTGGGTAACCTATACGGAGTGGGGAAGACAGTACGGTGGGCGGAATATTTCCCCAGGCCCTCAGCAAGGTTTACTTAGATGTCGTATCCAGGCGACGTTGTGCATGCTCAGGTGTTCGGAAACCATGTAGTGATCCTCAACTCGTTGAAAGCTGCTGTCGACTTGCTTGAAAAACGGGCGCCCATTTACTCCGACAGACCGGCATTCCCCATGCTCTCTCTGTGAGCAAGTCCATCCTTTTTTATATAGTTGGTGTTCCGATATTTTAGCATGGGATGGGACTTTGGTTTCAGTATAATGCGGTATGGAGCAAAATGGCGACAGGTGGATTCGTTTACTCTAATTTGCGTCTTATACATTGAAGGGACCACTTGCAGCACAGGAGCTTATTTACTCAGCACTTTCGTCGAGACGCGATACCCGCGTATCATCCGGTTCAAGTCAAGAAAATCCACGGTCTATTACGCGGTCTGCTTTCCACCCCGGAAGATTTCATCGAGCACACTAAAACGCAAATGAATTTGTGCATCTCCTTCGAGTTGGATGAGCTCACATTTGAGCAGACTGGCCTCCGCAATAATCATGGCGACGGTATATGGCTACGACATTAAACTCAAGCACGACCGGTTCATTCACCTGGCGGAGGAGGGGGTTAAAAGACTTTCCGAGGTTGCCCTTCCCGGTAGATTTGCAGTGGACACCTTTCCATCCCTTCGCCATTTGCCTTCCTGGTTTCCTGGGTGTGGCTTCCATCGATACGCCCACAGTACGTTCTCGCGAGCCTTGGTACGGCCGCCTATCTAACCTAATACGCTCCCCGAGACACGTCGTTGTTGCTTGATGAGATGAAAAATGTTCCGTTCGACTTTGTGAGACAAAACATGGTGTGCCACAACTACTTTCTGTTCGGAGCCATTTCTGATTCATTGCAGCGAGATGGTGTCGGGAGACCGTGTGTTGTGAGCGAACTCCTCGAGGAAAATGATACGCGAGGTAGCTCCAAACAGCAGGAGCAGATGATCAAGGAGGTTGCTGCTCTAACGTATGCAGGTACTCGAATCAGTTCTACTTACTGTCTTAATTCTCAATGTTTGGTTACATGATAGCTGCCGCAGACACCGTACGTATTAGTCCCGGCTAACCAGAAGTGCCTGACTGAACATTCACGATCCCTCAGACATCTGCGACATTAGATGTTTTCATCATGGCAATGGCATTGAATCCAGAAGTCATACGCAAAGCACAGGACGAAATCGACACTGTTGTTGGCCTCGATTGTCTGCCTGGGTTCGAGCACAGGAGCGCATTACCTTACTGCGAGGCAGTGGTTAGAGAAGTCTTGCGTTGGAGACCTATTACTCCCCTTGGAGCCCCACATGCCATGACCGAGGACGACATTTACGAGGGATGTTTTATTCCCAAAGGTTAGTTCAACTTGACTCTCCCGGTTCTTACAAGATACTGATATTATCATAGGCACAACGGTCCTTGCCAATATCTGGTGAGAATGAACTCATCCTCTCGACTGACATGCCCTAAATTTATTCAGGGCCATGGTGCATAACGAGTCCATGTATCCAAACCCCGACAAGTTTGATCCGGGAAGATTTTTGAACGCTAACGGTCAGCTGAATGCTGATGACCACATTCTGGGTTTCGGGTTCGTTATTTCCGTACTGTGCGAAGCAGATTTTACATGTTTCTGATGACTTCTGAATCACAGATTTGGTCGAAGAATATGTGCTGGACGTTATGCTGCCGATGCGACTGTTTGGGCGACCATCGTTTTCTACCTTGTCGACCTTCAACATCGCGAAAGCCAAAGATGCGAATGGGAAAGAGATTGAAATCGAAATTGGATTCACAGACGGAATGATCAGGTAAACGGTGCCACTACTATAGGAGCGATACGGCTCATTATAATATCCCTGCAGTCACCCAAAGCCATTCAACTGTGCCATTACTCCTCGCAGTGATGTTAAAAGACAATTGGTGGAAAGCACAACAGGGGTGTAGGCTCGTAACAAAAGTTTCTTCTATTTCTTGTCGACGAATTTGTTGGCGACCTCGCTGATTCGTAGAGACGGTCGCCGGATTAGATATACCACATGTATGATACAAGGTCAATACAGCGGGACTCAACGCACTCCATTTACCCTACACACGACCGAAAGAAATTTATCCTCGAGATTTGCTACATAAAATTCGAAAAGAGAGAGAGGTTGGGAGTTGCCCTCTGAACTCTATCGACAACTAGATCTACAAGAACACTATACATATACAGCTGAATTTACCTTTATTTCACCACTCGATCTCTCCATCTTTGTTGAAAAACACACCACTCTTCCCCTCCTTCGCCAGCGCGGCCTCGACAATGAGCTTCGCCCCATCCTCAGGCTTCATCGTTCCCGTGTATCCATTCATGTTCGTCGCGTTGAAGCCGGGGCATATCGCCACGACGCGGATGCCCGACTTGTTCTCCTCCTCCTGGATCGCCCACTGTAGCGTCAGCGAGTTGAGTGCGGCCTTGCTGGAGCTGTACGCGAGGTGGATGCGCGGTGGCGGCCGCTGCGTGTGGCGGTGGAGCGAGCCCATGATGGATGAAATGTTCAGGATCGCGCCGCCGTTGTTGAGCAGGGGACGGATTGCCGCGGTGACGGCGGCGGTGCCGAAGACGTTCACGGCGTATGTGGCTTCGAAGGTGGCGCCGACGACCCCCGCGCTGGATGATTTGGGTCAGGACAAAATAATAATTAAATCAGCGCGATGGGACGCGAGTCGCACTTGTTAACGAGGACGTCAAGGCCGGGGAGGTTATTGGTTTGAGATAGTCCACGATAAACGCGTGCGCGTTTTTGATTGAGGCAGCGTCGGTGATGTCCAGCTGTACGGGCACGACGGAGGATGACGCGTGGATGCCCGACGCGAATCCGGCGCGTGCCTCCAAGGCGGCTTCCAATTTGCGCGACCCTTGGAACTCGTCAGTGCCGTGACAACGCGATGGCAGGCGCTTCACACACCCATGAAGACGAGCGTGTCCTTGGCCGCTCCCAGATGCTGGACGACAGCCAGTCCGATACCTTGATGAGTCTCTCAATTTTCTGTGCTTGGGAAATCCAGCAGCGGACGGACCTTGGTTGGAGCCAGTAACAAGGATGGTGCGTACAGTCGATGCCATTGAGGATTTCGCTGGGTTCCTTGCTATCACGTGGCCTTTATGGGAATCTATCTGCAAGAGTCAGCAACCGAATTCTGCTTAGCAAGTATCAGTAATGTCGCAATTGTATACATAGAACATTGGAGTCTTGGAGACAGAAGCAATGGCTCGGCATTTAAACTTGCAACTGGCCGGAGTCCCGGCCCGACCTGTCAAAGATCCCGAACTCCGCGCACATTTTCGGCGACGCGACTCGGCGCGCTGAATCATCTCTCTTGAACACAAACCACCACCACTGTCTCGCGCAAATGTCCCACCTTCCCAAGCTCCTCGTCGCTGGCCTCGGAAATCTGCCATTCCCTAACACGCGCCACAGGTATTTCTTTCAGTTTTGCAAGAAGAATGACTGAAGCTTACTGGGTCTGCGCAACAGTCTCGGGCACCTCATTATCGACCAGCTGGCATGGCGCACGGGTATCCGCATGTCCCCTGATCGCGATGGTTTCTCGGGTGAAAGCATCGTCACGCTCGGGAAGACGCCTCTTTCGCTGACGTTGTTTAAATCCAGTACGTCCCCTGACCCGCCCACCATTCTCCCAACACAGCTAATCTCTGACTGGCGCTCGCAGAACACCTAATGAACATCTCCGGCCCCTCCATCGCCGCTGCGTGCCGCAAACGCGGCCTCCCGCCCTCCATGCTCGTCGTCATCTCCGACTCGACCGATCACGACCCGTGCACGCTCAAGTACCGCCTCGCCGGCAGCGCAAACGGGCACAATGGCCTCAAGAGCGTCATCAGCGCGCTCGGGTCGCAGGACTTCCACCGCGTGCGCGTCGGCGTGGGGCGTCACCCCTCCACGGACCTCGCGGAGTACGTTCTGGGCAAGCTCAGCTCGCACGAGCGCCAGTTTTGGAGCGGGGACGGCGTGGATCTGGTTTGTGACGCGATTGAGAAGGTCGCGCAGAAAGTGAAGGGATAGCGCGTGAGATGAGTCAGTGTTGAAGACGTTCTGGCTTAACGAGCAAGGCTTACTCACATTTGGATTTTAGGCTTGCCCGCTGTCCCCGTACTGGCCGACGCGCAATTGCGTACAGCCGAATGAGCACCGCTGCTGGGCGATGCCTTGATGCCCGGCGTCGCGCTGCGCGTCATTTGTTCTCGGCCATTTTTCTTACGTTTTCGAATTGGTCGAGATTTGCCGGCGTCATTTGCGAAGTACCGAGGAAATTTGGCCGACTATTCTATCCCATGTACGATAAAGCTCTATAATATCAGAGACGTAACGTCCAAAATGCGCGAACTCCATTGCAACTATCCAAATTAGGGCAATCACTTTCCTTTCTAGTCCATTCATCTTACAGCATCCGAGAGTAGGACTGAGTACACATCACATTGCTCTGGTCACCCACAACAAAGCCGGAATCCACCACCTTTTCACCCGTCCCACCAAGACGCCGGACAGCGTGAGACGCCCATCGAAGCGCTCGAGTATCCCCATCTACCGGATCAACAATATCGACCCCAAAGTAGTAATTTGCCAAGTCCAAGGTGAGAAACAGCTCAAAGCGCGCAGAAATACACGAAAAAATGAATTTTCTGACCCGTTGATCTCCGTGAAATCACCGAGTCGAGATTCGCGCGAATATCAACTTATCTAAGTCTTCCAACACTCGGTCCGCCGCATAATATCACGAGCACGCCATTACGCTGTTGTTGGCATCTACACTACTAGGTTGCGGCGTCAGCGAGCCCAAATCTAGCCGAGTATGGGCACGGTAGCACCCACCAGTGTGACAATTCTCATCACAGGATCCGGGAGCACCATTGCCCACAACGCAGCAGCAAGTGATATCAGGGGGCGAGGGACGAGAGGGGCACTGGGTTCATAACGCGCGGTCTCATGTTGCATACGCCCGAGAAACAACAAGTCGGAGGTGTGGAGGCGGCGGCGGCTTGGGTGGATGTGGCGTACAGGCCGACGAACACAGCGAGGGTGGTGAAGGAGAAGCGCATTTGGGTGTGGGGTTGAGTGATGGACAACTGCATCGCAGAAGTTAGTACATTTTTATAGTGCTGGACGGGAGTAGGAGGGAAATATTTCCCCGATCTCGCGAGGGGAATCTCGCTCAGATGCTCACTCGTTCGTGGATATGGCATCTTGGATTCTGACGGGTCATCAGTTGTGCAATGAACTGACACATGTCCGAATATATCGACCGCGCCGACGACTAGTACAAGTAGATCGTGTCTTCTCCCGGTTTTTCTTTAGTTTGAAATTTCCGCATCCCGGACGGGATAGTCTGTCAAAATGAGGGTCGTTTATTCCATTTTCAGATCCCCGCGATGGAAAGCAAAGGAGCGCTGAGATGGGAGCTCCTACGAGGAGCGGTCATTTGAAGGAGGAGAAAGCCCGCGCAAAAGGAGACCAAGGTGCTGCGAGCAGGAACGGGCGTGGTAAGGATCTTGGCGTAGGCTGACAAGGAAGGTCCGGCGAGGGCGCAATGCGAAGCGCCAATGGAGTCAATATGCTGATAGGAGAGAGTCGGCAGACAGGAAGTAAGAGGAGACAGGTTGATGAAAGATCTGGCGGCGGGACCCAACTACGAGCGAGATTGCGGGAGTGGGGGGGTGGAGCCTGGCTGAAGGCGGTGAAGGATATGGGGGATACAAGGAAGTTCCGACAGTACTGGATGCATTACATCTTATCCAATGTCCTTGCTCAGACAAACGATTTCCCAGACGTGACCGCTTCTTCACATTGGCTTGCGCGGCCCGTTATTCACTTTCCCGGCCGAGGTTCCGTGGGCCCGAAATTGGTACATACGGCGCTCTCTCATCTGTTTCTATAGCTGACGATCCGCCGGAATAGAACTTCAGGTTTACTCATCGACCTTGTTACGCTCAACCCTTCTACGCATCCGTGTTGTTACCGCTGTTTCCATTCGGGTTTTCGGGTTTTCAGCCTCCCCGCAACTGTGGCTCGGCGACCTTAATTTCCATCTGTGGTGGCGTTGATTCCTCCCTCCGAATTTTTAAGCTTAACACCTGATTCAGAGTTTCTGCAAGCCAGCCCACTGTGTTCAAGGTGCGTTGTTTCATAGTCCAGCAGAATATTTCTTGGTTATTTAATTCAGGTTAGCGTTCAAGTAGATTGGTGCGCACTGGCTTGAAGGCGGGATGACGAGACCCTAACCCTAGTGCTCCTTGCTTCTACTTATTTAACCATATCAACTAAACGCTATTGACCCCGCGCAAACACGTGACTCGGTGATGGCCGGTGTCAGCGCTTTGCGCACGCAGCGCAAGTCCTTCCCCGCCGTTGGTGACGCTCGGGACGCGTTTCTTACTGTGTGAAACATACCAAATAGCAAATGAAATAGTATTTTGAGAGGTATCTGAAGGTACAACAACACAAAATACTTCATGTAGCCTAACATATACTGCCGAACATGCCTCGCAGGCTCGGGAGGGCGAAGATACCGTTCAAAGCGCGCGTTGGGCGTGCTGCGCTCCTCTGGAAGCCTGCGAGTACCTAATTTGAGCCTGAACGGGTCGGCAGGCTTTCCGGGGCGACGAGCGTGGAGCTTTATTTTCAGGAGACATGGTGGAGAATGACATGAAGGAAAATTAGGTGAAAAGCACATCCCGAGCATCGCCAACGGCGGGGAAGGACTTGCGCTGCGTGCGCAAAGCGCTGACACCGGCCATCACCGAGTCACGTGTTTACCCGACAGCGTTGGGTCAATAGCGTTTAGTACAAGTTTAGTACCATATCATCATTGGGCTCAACGTCTAGTAAACTTTAGCGCCCGAGAATCCAGTCCATTATGCTTTCCATTCCCTGAATTACCTCCTGATGCCCCAGTTATTCCGACGTTGCCACCCTCGATCTCCCGATATAAATGCTACTCAGTTTTAATCTCCAGGCCTGCAGGAATCCGTGTCGGTGGCGTCGTCGAACTAGCTTTTTAGGTTAGGTGAACGGCCGGGCTCAATCTTATGAACATCTGGGAACAATATTATAGCTGTGGACGGTTCCTTTTGGCGCCTGAACCACCAAATCGGTCAGTCAGTGTGGAAAACGCGGTGGCCGATTATGGTTATGCCGCTCAAGCGCTCATGAGTCGTACACACAATGTGGCGCTAAGACGAACGTACAACGAGGCCTTGCTGAACACCTTGTCCAGAGCCTCGTTTTTGCAGCAGTGAACCTCCACAGAATTCTCGAGTATGTACGCGCTCCTCCATTCGCATGAGCAGCACTCACAGCTTATTTTGCCAGAATCAGAATGGACAACGACGCGCTTGAATACACTATTAACCACATTTTTCTGCCCCCGAAGTTGCCTCAAAAAGATGACAGCGCCGACGTGGAATTGCAGCGAGCGTTACTCCACCACATCTCCAACTGCGCAAAGTCATTTTGTGAGGGATTGGAAAACGATAACGCTGGCATTGAGGTCCAAGATTGCTGGAAGCTCGTCTACAGGGCCCTCAACCATTTTGCGGCCCTCCATAGCACTCAGAACTTATCCAGGGAAACCCTGGAAGAGGTCATTAGCGGAATGCAAGTGCACGGTGAATCCATTTTTACATGAATTCATCGCGAATCGAGTCGGCTGATGTTCGGTTCTAGATGTCTTGTGTTTCCACATCCAGTCCCAGAACGCAGGGGTAATTTTGCGTAGGAGAGAGGCAGAGATATTGGTCGAGTTCTTCCAGGCGTCCCCCTCCGCGCCTTTGGTTACCGGAACCAAGGGAAAACTAGCCATTCAATACCCCTTTCGTCCCTGGCTTTCTATCCCAGCCGATGCCGGCTGCATCAGGTCTTTCTCTGCCTTGTTGGCGGACCTTGACTGCACGTCCATGCCTGACGCCGTCCCCAAGACCCGTAAAGCTGGGAGTAACCAAGACGAGACTCGAGACTGTGCCGGACATTCGATACGTATCGGAGCTCCTTGGCGGCATCGCCCGGGCTCTCACCCCCGCCGACAGCGCCGACCAAATTGCATCGAGCACAGTCTACGTGACCAAGCGCATCAACGACCATGTTCTCTGGAAATCCGCGCTTCTTCCGTGGCGCCGCTCGCCCAAGTGGCTCATCATTCGCGTCGCATTGCAGACCACCTTCGCCGGGTGGAATATGCCCGCCGAGTACGGGTACAAAATGTTCGTCACCTTCGTTCTCGCCAAGACCCTTGAGTTGGCGGCGCGCGCGCGTCTGAGCGACGATCTTCTCTTCATCATGAATTCCAAGATCGCCAATCGCATGTGGAAACTACGGTCGTTCCTCGCATCCACTCCCGAAGAAACCTCCCCCTTCTCCATCAATGACATTTCCCGCGTCATCACCTCCGTTGAGAAGGACCTCCGTGGCCGTTGGGAACAAGTACAGGCTCTCGAAGCTCAGGAATCCACCTGGGTGGGCCCGAGCTCGGCAGATGTCGATGCAGCGTGCAGGTTCACGTTACGCCCGTAGCTCTGCGCACTTCGAGACGGTTAAAGCCCGAGGAGAGGTCCTCAGTCGTCAGACCGCGGTCTTTGACCGGCCCTCGTTCGAGGAAAAGCTCGAGACGAACAGTCCGCAGACAAAGCAGCTATACTCCAGGTGTATCCTCCCCAGATCTCTGGTTCCTTGTCTTCGACTTGGAGCAGCGGCTGTTGTCTTCGTCACCCAACTGGGGTACATTATCGGACCTTGCCAACTTGATCGTAGACTACGACGAGATGGCTTCGTCGTTCAAGACTCGGAACCCAGAGATCTTCTCGCGCATCTTCCTTCTCGTCCTAGAGCTTTGGGTGGTGCTCGACAAAAATGCAACCCAACAGTTCCCTCTTCTCTCAGACTACCCACCTGAGCTATCCGTCCAGTCTTTCGAGCCCCTCCTGCTGCCGGAGCTCAGTCAGATGAGACGACTGCACAGCATCGAGCGCTACCTTGCGGAACGCTACGCGAGCATCATATATCCACACCTCTCGGTGTTTACGCACACTACTGACGCCAACTCGCTTCCTATTCGCTATTTTGGTAGCGACAGCTCTATGCAGGCCCTTCGGAACTTGATAGACGCCAAGGCAAAGGCTCGCAAGAGTCAAAAGATCCGAGAACTCCACGAGATGAACGCCACCCATGCCGCGCTCCTCGAGGAAATCAGGGGGTTGGACCACGAGTATACTACCTCGAGAAGTAGGCGGGGCATTCAGCAGACAACACACGTCTATTACTGTAATCGGTGCGCGAAAGAGAAACAAGCCAAAGCTATGCGCATATCGCTATTCGAATCACCACTTCCTGAGGAGGATGCAGCCAGTCAGCTTGTCGTATTCGAACTATGCGTGCCCACAGCCTTTGGTATTTGGCGCGATATCACATATCACATAGCCCGAAACCATTCGGTGCCCAAGCGACAAAACGATCCTGCTCCGCCCGTGGTCCTGGATGGGTACACCTTCCTCAAAGATCACTTCATCTCACCATACGGCAAGCAACGAATCACGATCGCATCGACGGCCAAGTCATTCATGCAATCCCACTATCGCAACCAAAGCAACCAAAGCTTTCCTTGCGACGAGAGCAGTATCATCAAGAACCATCCCCTCAGGTATCGACTTTGGGATCGATTGGCGCGTGAATGGCTCCCGTCCGCGTTTCCGGTTATCGAAATTCGCCCTTCCTGCACCCCCGATTTGCCTGATCCATACAACTCTCTGAAATGGACCACGATCGGAACGACGACCGCTCCTAACGAGGTTATCGCTCAACAATTCCTTTGTCCCCGTGAACTTTCATATCACGAATGGGAAAACTTTGGCCATCTTCGTGCGGGAGTGCGCCTTCAGTGGCGCAATATACTACTCCAGCTGATCTCTGGGGGTGTCGACCTCGCGAATCCGGCTGTGCATCTCGTTGTTCAGCAGGCCGCATGGCAGGCGGAGACCGCCTTAGAAGGCAATTTTTGGGGGCATTATCGCGAGGCTCATTTCGATCTATCGCAGGAAGATTTCGGTATCCAGATTGTCGATGTTCTGGGTAAACTCCTCGCATCTATCGCTGGAAATTGGAAAGAAGGCTGGACGGCGGCCACACTAGCTGTCGTTGCTTGCCGCATATTCTCCTTAACCCCTTATGAATCGGTCAAGCATCGTGCTCTCGGTTTTTTGTCACAGCTTCGACAAAAATTGTTCGCCTGGTTGGAACAGGTTTTGGCCCTAGTGAACAAGGTTTCAGGTCCCGAGTTACCGTCGGCTCCCAGGGTCGATTTGGTCGACCGCATTATACAATTGGCTGCGTCTTGTCGTCAGACTTACGCTGTTGGATTCACGGGCTTGCAAGACCTTTTCTGCGATCGTGCTACAATGACCATGTTCATTCGATGTGCGATCATCCTGCATACGAATGTCCCCCCGAACATCTCGAGTCTACCCTCAGCATTGCGTTATCTATTGGAGAGGGACGTACTCATTTCCGTTGAAACCCTCGACCTCCTTCGCGGCGCCATTGCCCGAAACGGTGCCGGTCTCGATGACGCCATTCTGGGCACCTGGCAAGGGTTTCGTCGGGGCTCCGCGCCGTGGTGGATGGTCGGGGAGCGATGGATAGCATGTCTGACCTCCGCCGAGTCGTCAAATACACAAGTTCGATCGGTGCACCTCAACCTCCAGTCCGGGTGCCTCCTTGTCGATGGCCAAGCGCAGGGGACTCTCCCGAAGGAAATTGCGGGGCACTCATTCTTTCAGATCCTGTTTCCGAATCGGGTGCGTCATGATGAATTATTCGTCGTATTGATTTCCATTGACCTGCAATTTTGTAGTCGCACTGGGATATAATCCCATCGACCATGAAGGGAATGCATTACCAATTGCGTGAGGACATGAACGGCTTTCAGGTTCGTACATACATGTCTACATTTATACTTCGCTTTATACTGAGTAAATCATCATCTTTAGCTGCACTTCAAATTAAACTGCAACGACTTGCTTATCCGCACCCGAGATGGCTTCGGTCGCGTGTCCGAATTCATGCCGCCGAAACAACTCGAAGGCGATTTCCCCGCCTCTCTGATTGTTGGTATGGTCCATATTTTTCACGAGCAGTCTCAATCCTTGGGAATATACGCGGCCCCTGGCGGATGGCAGCCGCTTGCTAAACCGGCATGGCGTTTGGACCTCGCATCGAGGGTCCTTTCCAAAAACGGTGACGCCACTGAATGTGTGCTAGATCCGGTCTCTTCCGTAGTTGGGCAACTCTCAGGCATTTTTAAATCACTTGAAGAATGCGAAACAAATCTGACCGTTTCCTTCCGGTCGAAAAGACTCCATGTCAAGCTGCCGCGCTATGATTTGGAGTTTTCCACCGCTCTTGGCGAAGCTTGTTTGGGAAGCAAGGAACTTCCTGGATTTTTTGTGTCACCGGTCCAATCGGTTGGAACCCTCATTGGCCTACATAACAAGCTTGTTCTCCGATCAGCTCACGGTGAAATGACGAAACTTTTCGTCCCGGATGGAAGAGTCACGATCTCGCGGGGCGATGTCGGGGGACATCCTCGAGTCACTATCTCTCCATCCGTACGCGGTAAACATATCAAGATTCTGGCCTACGACGTCGACGATATCCTTGGGCGTATTGTAGGCGATGGGTCCCTCACAAGCTGGTACCAATTAGCTTTTCTCCATGCCGCAACGACTTCCCATTTTGCCGACCCGCTTCTTTTTCGTACCGGAATCTGTCAATCCCAGGAAATGTTGGGATCCGCCCAAGCATTCGCTTTTATGAGCCTCGAGAGCGACCATCATGTCGTTCTTCAACAATTTCTCAGTCTTGTGCCAATTCGAAAATACTATCCCGCACATCTCACCTCGATGGAGACCGTTGAATGGAATCAATTCCTCTCGGTTCTCGTACAATGTGGCCGATTTGTGCCGTTGGTGAATGCGATCCTTGATTACTCGGAGAAGCAGGCGTTGTTTCACACGTCTGACCGTTCAACTGTCACCGCAGCATATAAAGGGAAACTGTGTTTGTGGGAGCGGGCGGACGTGCGAGTTGCCCGACTTGTCTCTGATGGTTCGATCCTGTCTTTTCATTTCGTTTTCGTGTCACTGACTCAGATTTCAGTTCAACTTGACGGGTTTGACATGCCAGCGACTCCCATACGTTGCCTCGAATGCCCGGATTCCACAGCGAAAGAACACGATGTGGCTCAAGTGGTTTCCCTCGTTTGCGAATGGCCTACAAGTTTGAACTTCGCTCATGGGTTCAAGCTGTGGAGTCATTTTGAACAATGGAACAACTTTTCATCCAAACAGTCTTTAAACGCTAAAATCAATAACCACCGGGATTGGCTCAAGCTGCCTCCACCCGATGCGTGGTTCCAACTGTTCCACATCTGTAGAGCATCTTTGAACCGCGACAGAGACCAGTATGGACTAATGGTGGCGTTGGGAATTCTTGCGTATCGCAAGGACATAGACCTCGACCTCATTCGCACCCTTATCACTATTGCCACAAACGGTGACAACAACTCCCTCCTTCACGCTGCTGGCCGGATTCCCGGGGAGACGTTCAATCTTGGTTCAGGACGCACATTGGCTCTAACAGATGTCTCGGAAACTGTGGCTGCGAACTGCCATCAAGATCATCCAGATCCCTCTTGGATGGAGCAACGGGATGAAGAAGAATACTATTCGTGGACGGCGAGGAGGGAAAAAGCCTTCCATGCAGAACGACAAGGTCAATGTGAAACAATATCGAACCTTATTTTTCGGTACAGTGTTCCAAAACAATGTGCCGCATTCTCTGATGTTCCCCGTGCAGCTTTTGGCCTGCTCCTCGTGCGGTGTTACCTACCCACATCACAGTCGTGTTACCCGACAGTTTAATCGCCAACTGTCCCATTGTGAAGATCTCAGACCTTCGGACCGCAGCGGAAAATTTGTTCACACCCAGACTGCGCAACCGTCGACTATTCGAACTTTCAGGTGATTTACAAGATGCCCTAAACGCCGTTCGCAACCACGGTTCGCTAGCAACTGGACGGATTGCTGAGCTTCCTCCACTAACGTTCTCGGTTGCAATCCCACCGCCAACATACGCGCCAGTGACTCTGGGTTCTTTGTTGACTGAGCGGTGTGAAACTCTCCCAAGTCCTCCCACAGCTTCCTCTCCTCCGGTCAATCGCAAGCTCGGTTTGCCGAAGTATGCGCGAACCACCTTAAGTTCGGTGCGGACAGAACGGTGCGAGACTCTGTTATTTCGCAAAAGCAAGTCTGACTTCTCACTGCTCAGATTCCCTCCTCCTGTCATTTCCGCCGGTCGGGGGCTCACCCCCCGACTGGCGCTCATCCCCATCTCCACGAATGACCCTGGGTTCATCGCGAACAGAACGGTGCGAGACCTTTCCCTCTTATTCCGCAGAGTCAAGTCTGACTTATTCAGATTCTCTCCTCCGGTCACTTCCGCTAGTCGGGAGCCCATGCCACCACATGCACGAACGATATTGAGCTCAGTGCGGACAGAACGGTGCGAGACTCTCCCTACGCAAAATTAAGTCTGACTCTTTCAGATCCTCTCCTCCGGTTACTTCCGCTCGGCGCAAAATTATCCTGCCAAAGGATGCACCAACGACCATGGGCTCGTCGCGAACAAATCGGTACGTGACATTCTTGATTATCCGCAGAGTCAAGACCGACTCCTTCAGAACTTCTCCTCCGGTCACTATCGCTCTTCGTGAGCTCATCCTGGACATGGGCAGAAATTCCAGGAGATGGGCCTGAATCCCCAATACATCGCCGACCTGACCAACTGTGTAAACTGCCTTTGAAAAGCAAAGCATTCAACCTTCAAACATAGTCGATAACAATTACCCCCGTAATTCGCTTAACGAGGTCACTCAAACGGCGCCTCTCGATGAGGTTCCCCAAAGTCCCCTTCTTCCCCGAACGCGACCTGAACGATGGTTGTACCTAACCGGACACTGGCCGTCAATTGGTCCGCAATCTTTACTCCACCAGTTGTCTCGCGGACGACGGGAGATGCTCTCTGACTACCCGAAAGCCGTGCTCTGCCGGTATGCAGAGAAGCTGACTGTTCTTCAGCAACGGCTCCGCATCGATGTCCTGAATAAACTGGGGTTCACCGAGGAGAGCGCTCGCGAAGCCGGAACCGTTGGAGGACAGGGTTGGGATCCAGCCACCTACCCGGACTGGCTTTTGATTCAGTTGGACGCCGACTTGCTCATACGTCCACTCCAAGCAAACATCGCCATGCAGATGATGTCTCCGGAAAGCCTTGGCAACGCGTTGATGCAGCTTAATATGGGAGAGGGCAAATCCAGTGTAAGACTTCACTATTGACCTTACATTGCGGTTCGATCTAATCTATGCTTTTAGGTCATTGTACCCATCATTTCCTCTGCTTTAGCAGACGGCCAGCAACTTGTGCGGGTTATTGTTCTCAAACCCCTGGCCCCACAGATGTTTCAGCTCCTCAAACAACGGGTTTGCAGCCTCGCCAACAGACGAGTCTTCTATCTCCCTTTCAGCAGAGATATCCCTTTGAACTCCACCAAAATTCAGCAGATCTTTGATCTGTTCACAGAATGTGCGCGAAGTGGTGGGATCCTACTTTGCCAGCCCGAGCACATCCTCTCCTTCCAACTTATGGGACTGCATGCGTTTTCCGAATCGGAGACGGGCGGAGAAACACGTCTGCTGAGGGAGACTCAACGTTGGATAGACCGCACTGCTCGCGATATCCTGGACGAAAGCGACGAAATTCTCAACGTCCGCTACCAGCTCATATACACTGTCGGTGCTTCAAAACCGCTCGAAGGTCGACCTTGGCGCTGGCAAATCACCCAAGCGGTGTTCTCGTTGCTCCAGATAGTCGCCAAGACCGTGCTCGATGGCTTGGAAATTGGAACCGCCGAAAATCCATGTCAATTCCCTGTGACGAGGATTCTCACTTCAGCGGGCGGTCAAGGCTTGCTCGAGTCGATTATCCGAAAAATCGTCATCGAAGACGGATTACAGGAATGGATCTCTTTTAGGAACTATTCGGACGCAGACAAAGCGACTGTTTCCCGCTTCCTGCAGCAAGTGGCTATCAGCCCAGATGATGAAGCATCATTGCAGGAAATTTGGGGGGATCGCTTCGGCCACCTTCTCCTCTTGCGCGGTCTATTTGCCCACGGCATCATGAATCTCAGTCTCCGCGAGAAACGATGGCGCGTTGACTATGGTCTGGACACCCGGCGTACCATGTTGGCAGTACCATATCGAGCAAAAGATAGTCCAGCTCCGCGAGCAGAGTTTGGGCACCCCGATATGATCGTTTTCCTCACTTGTCTCTCGTATTATTACGGGGGTTTGACGGATTCCCAGTTGGACACAAGCTTCAAGTTGCTCCTCGACTGTGACAATCCCGAGGCGCAATACGAGCACTGGATCAAAGAGATAAACGATCTCCCGGCCGCTCTCGCCAACTTGCGCGGATTGAACTTGGACGATTTTGAGCAGAAGACCCGCGACGTGTTTCCCCTCCTTCGATATAACAAGGCAGTGATCGATTTCTACCTTTCCGAATCCGTGTTTCCTAAAGAAGCTCGCGAATTCCAGCACAAGCTCACAACCAACGCGTGGGATCTTGCTCGCACTAGAGACCGGCTCACCACCGGTTTCAGTGGGACCAACGACAACAAGTATCTCCTCCCTCTCTCCATCGAGCAGTGCGATCAGGACTCGCAGCGGCACACCAATGCGCAGGTCCTCCAATACGTTCTGCAGGAGGAGAACCGCCGAGTGATCTGCACCAACTCCGAGGACGCGCTCGGCCTCCTGCAGCGCGTGGTTCGGCAGCGACCACCTGTCATGGTCCTGCTAGATGTCGGGGCTCAGGTCTTGGAGCTCGAGAATGAGGAAGTAGCAAGGGAGTGGCTCAAGCTCGACACCCGTGCTGAAGTTGAGGCCGCCGTCTACTTCGATCCCAGCACAGACGAAATCCGCGTGGTCGCGCGAGATGGTCGCGTCCAGCCATTCGTCAGCTCGCTGTACAAAAAGCAACTTGGGAAGACGCTCGTTTATCTTGATGAGGCTCATACCCGCGGTACCGACTTTAAATTCCCCGAAGAATCACGCGCCGTGGTGACTCTAGGTCCGAAAATGACAAAAGACAAATTGGTACAAGGTGAGACAGACCGTCTATTAAGAGTACCTGTAGAATGAAATTTCCATAGGCTGCAT
Source organism: Mycena olivaceomarginata (assembly GCA_029378375.1). Taxonomy (NCBI): domain Eukaryota; kingdom Fungi; phylum Basidiomycota; class Agaricomycetes; order Agaricales; family Mycenaceae; genus Mycena; species Mycena olivaceomarginata. Next base: position 48,874 of record JARKIC010001329.1, on the reverse strand, counting down.
GCGCATGCGAAGACTCGGCAAAGACCATTTCTTGCTGTTCTTCGCGTCCAAAGAAATCCAGGACAAGATTATAGCAGCCACTGGCGTTCAGCCGGACACGATTGATTCCAAGCACGTTCTCCTTTGGACAATGAAAGAGACGTGCGCACAGATCCAGGACAATGGCTCGCTTTGGGCCAACCAAGGCCTAAACTTCGATGCGCGTCACACAGCCCTCCAAGAATATGACGCGTCCAGTTGTCCCTACGCGAGCACGGTCGAAGCTTTGCGCGAGCGAGAATCCCATACTCTCGACGAGCTGTACGGCATAGCGTCCAGAAGCGAGTATCGGAACATGGAGCCAGTGAGCGAGTTGCAACGCCAAATCCAGGAGAAATGCGACCAGCTTGGGATCACACCGTCCGACAGCGCGCTGTCCGAAGAACAAGAAAGGGAGCTTGCGCATGAAAAGGAAGACGAACGAGAGGTGGAACGCGTTGCCGGCGCCAAAGCGTGCGACCACCACGATCGAGACCTGGAGCACTTCGTCAACACGGGGATCATCCGCAAATCCAACACCTTCATTTCCCCCGAAGATTGTTTGGCTCACGCGTCCTGGATTTCGCTACTGCCGCAAGGGACTAAGATCTTCCGTGGCAGTAGATTGCGCGCGACCCGGGACTTCCGCGACACCATTTTATTAAGTTCGAGCGGCTCGATGGACAATCATCTCCGGCCAGTTCAATGGGTCATGTCGACGGCCAAATCTCCCGACATATTGATACTGGTCAGCCCTTTCGAAGCGAACAAGTGGTTACCAGCGATTCGTAATTCGAAAAATGTGTATCTCCACCTTTACTCTCCCCGCACCTCCCGCAACACGTTTTGGCCGTTGGACCGGTTGGATTCGTTCACAGTTCCTACTGAGCGCAGCGTCCCACTGAATCGGCAATCGCTTCACGAGCTCAGCCTCTTCGCGGGCCAGTTATTCTGCGCCGACAAGCGTTCGATGAAGGAGGTCTGCGCCATCCTAGGACTCTGCCTTCAGTCGGTGAGCGGTATGAAGGGATTGGAAGGAACGGTCGATTCTACGGGCTTTGTGCGAGACGAGCGGGCTCGCGAAGGCGCTTGGACTCTCCGCCTGTTCTTTTGTCTCCAGCCCGCTTCCATTTTTCAAGGGACTTGTTGGCATCGCGCCGGAAGGGCCAAGGGTTTTCGCTCACGCACATGGGGCAGATCCTTCGTGGCAATGACCCCAAGGATCCTGCGTTCGAGGAGGGTGGCGAATTGCGCGAATAGACACCGATCCAGGTGCGACTGTCCCGTTTCGTGAATCTCCAAGCTGGTTGTTGATCAAAAGACCCTGTAGAAACTTGAAGAGGCTGTTGAGACAGATTGAACGAAGCCAAGGAGAGGTGTAACATGTATTACCACAGAATGCCTGCCCGAATAAATGCCAGTCCTTCATCGAGCGAGTGGCGTCCAGAACGGGAGGGTTACGTTGAGGATATTGATCATAGGCTGGATTAGATAGATCGATCGGCCGATGCTCGGGATTCGACCTCAACGTCGACTACGAATCCACAACGATTTTCCCTCCTTGTTCCAGGTTTGCTGAGCCTTGGCCACCACAGCTGATTCGACCTTTTGCGATGGCTTGTCCCGTTCTGTTGCTTCCAACCCACGAATAGTCCCCGGCCCAGTGTGACGGTCAGTGAGACGGCTGAGGTTGAGACCGCGCGCGAGAAGGCGCGAGAATCATGCGCCGGGGATCACCAAGCGCGAACGTTGCGCTCAATTCGGTGTTTCGGAGTTTCTGCTGCTGGGTACGTCCTTACCATGTCGACCATCGTTTCTGCACGTAAATGTCTGCCATTTTAGTAACTTTCGTTGTTGTGCAGCATTGCCGAGATCCCAACTTAGAGAAATTGAGGGGTCGTGCAGACTACAGTGTAGACGGTAATTGATATTGCACAGATCGTAGTACGTACTAGATATTATGGTGAGTGGATTTTCCGAGCATGCTTTTGCTGGCCAACGACAATATGTCTGCTGTATACGCTGAAGACATTTGTTCTTTTGTAAATTCATGCTAGTTAGCTGCTTTTCCGCGCACCGCATTCGTCATTCATTAGGGTGGAATTTAGAGTACAACCAGATGCACAAATTCCATGTCCGAGTCGTGGTCCACTTCCCTGGTCTTTTTCCCTCTTGAATGGACATGTCGTTATTGAAGTTTCCGTCGCATTCCGTTCCCCATTCCATTGTTCTCACTTTCACACCACTCAATTCACACCACAAAAAACGCATAAATCCGTAGATCGATTGCATAGAGATGGCTGTATGTAGCTCGAGACAAGATAGACGTAAGTAGACAGGTAGGTAGGTATACTAGCTAGAGTAGAGTACAGTTACTAAATAGCTATGAGAACATGTTTGTTTCGATGAGGGGGGTACGACGGTGCTCTTCAAGTGGGTGGGGAAGTGGGATAGCAAGTGATAACAATACACGAGCACCGAAGGAAGACGCGCCAAGCACGTTAATTTAGTTGGGAATCACGACCGCGACGACGCGGTATGGGAGGTGTGAAAACGACGAAGGGAAGCCAGCGAGTCACTCGTCCTCAAACGGCAAGTCGACCCCGCTGTTCCTGAGCAGCTCCTGCGCCATCATCGCGCGCTCGCGCCACATGGTCACCTGCTTGCTCAGCTGCTGCACCTCGTCCTCCAGCGCCTGCTGGTGCTCGAGCTTGCGCTTGCGGCTCTTGCGCGCGGCGAGCGTGTTCTGCCGCCGCTTGTACTCGATGATCTCCGCCTCGCTCGCCGTGGGGCTCAGCTCCGCGAGCTTCCTCCTCGTCCTTGTCGTCGCTGAACGCGACGCTGTGCAGCCGCTTCTTGACGATCGCGTCGGGCACGGCCTTGCGGCTCGTCACGCTGGGCGTGATGTACGTGCGCTTCTGCGTGGGCGCATCGAGGGGGATGAGTGCCGCAGGGGTGAGGTTCTTGCGCGTGCCGGTGACGTTCGAGCGACGGCGCGAGGGAGCGGGAGGGATGACGGGGGCGCTTTTGGTGGGGACGGTGGAGGGCTTGATCGAGTCAAGCGCGGGGGTGCTGGGGCTGAAGGTCCACAGCTTGTTGGAGGCTGGCAGCTTGGGTTTGGGTGCTGCAGCTGTGACCTCGACGGTGGGGAACGCGGACGCGGCGCCGAACAGATCGAGGTCGTCGTTGAAGCCCGCGATGAGGGGGCTCGAGTCCATGGTGATGAGGGGGCTCTCCAAGTCGAGGTCGGTGAGGGAGGGCGTGCCCAAGAAGGAGCTGTACGGCGTCTCCATCGGGCTGGTGCCGAAGTCGTCGTACGAGGCATCGAGCGGCGACGTGAGGAAGGGCGAGGCGTCGCTGAAGAGGGGCTCGTTGACCCAGTCGTTGGGGTCGGCCAGCAAGGGCTCCTCGGGGCTGTCGAAGGCAGGGAACGCATCGCCGAGGCTCTGCCACTCAGGCGAGGCTGCGACGGTGGAATGAGCAACAGCACGGCGGCGGCACAGCGGAGATGTACCTGTTAACCTGTCGATGTCCTCGAGCGCCTGCTGGGAAGTGACGGCGGCCGGAGCCACGGTGGTATCGGTAGGCTTTTGTGCGAGCATAGTCAAGTAATTATCGCGCACAAAATTAAAAGATGGTTGTTGGGGTGGTGATTTGTTGTTGGAGGCGGTGCGATGAGCTATGGGGCGTGGTGCAGGAGGCAAGTTCTGGGGTAGGCCATGGTTGTAAACCTTAAGTGTCCGAGGACGTGTGCTATTGGAGTTTATCGCGACATGTTGGTCGGGAGAGGAGCTTGAAAGGTGACTTTCAAGAGGGGAGTTGGAAAAGCCATTGAATCGAGGGGCTGGTGACGGTGGACGGAAAGAGGCGAGGTTCACAATTGGTGGAACATCTTCGCTCTTGGTAGTATTTGTGTTATTGGCCGGGAAAGGAATTGCGAGGTTGGGTGATGTGAGAGGTGAGATGGTTGGAGAAGGCGGCACGGGGCTATGCGGCCTGCGTCTGCAATCCGAAGTCAGCTGGGGTTGTTCAAAGTCATCGGTATCGTCGCTCGCTGTGGAGGACAGCATGGGAGAGGAGCGCCAATCCACATGGGGAGATGATGAACAGCCCATTGCCGACGCCAAAGACGACGAAGAGGCCCACTTGGAGCACGACGGATCGGTATTCATGTGCATACTGCAGCAATATACGCTGATACGACACAAGGACGCCTCTGCGATACGACAGCAAGATACAATGGAAGGGAACTCACAGATGCCTCAGAGATTAGTTCTGAGGGCGGCCAGGGGACGGCTGAGGCAGATCGTCGGTCTGCGTCAGTCGTGTGGTGGTGGGGTGCAACAAAGGCAAGTGGCCGCACAAATTACCCGTCGCGCCTTTATATGGACCTGCACAGCTTTTACTAATTGAAACTCCGGCAACAGCTTTAATCAGCGCAGCACTGTACAACTGTCACCAGCTGCGCTCCATCCCGTCTCGCCACAGGTTCTCGCTGTTTGCTCGCTGTCTGCACTCCTCCAGCCCCTCACTAGGTTTCGCTGTTTACTCGCCGTCTGCACTCCTCCAAGTCGTCGGTCCTCGTCAAGGTCACAAAAATACTCATCCTCCGAAATCACAGGAATTAATCATTCTTCCGGGTTTTGTCCGCATGGACGCCGCCCGGCGGTGTCAGGCGGTGTTGACAGTCCATGCGTGAACAGAGGACCGCTCCGGTATTGTCGGGACAGACAGACATAGTCTGGATATGGCACTGCAAGATTTTGGACATCGTGCGCGAGGAATCTAATGCGCATTCGACCGCATCGACTCTCGTCGGACGTCCAGGGTTTATCCACACCGGAATATGAATGTTCCGAGAACGCGCCCTTGTCTTCAGAACACAGACTCTTCTACCGCCATCCGGCGCCTCCAGTCAACCGTACACGCCGCCTTCTAGCGCTCGCAAGAACATGGCTTCTTCTCGGAAATCCTTGGCTAAAAATTGGCTGGCAAAATGTTCTGCTCTGGAACGGCCCCTGTGTTCGTTCGCCGCCCTCCAGGCTCCACTCAAAATGTCGCCGGCGCCCCCACGCGGACGAGGGAACACATCGCACAGCCGGTGGCGTTACTAGCGCGTTCCACCCACATATTTACATACCTACTTACTGTAGTACAAACATGCACGACGCAGCAATTGCCCAAATTTGTACTGTATTTCATTGAATATAAACGCCTCACATCACTTTCTGTTACTTGAGGACCCGAATTTAAATGAGTCGAGCCCGTTGGCCGACTGTACAAGATTTTCGGCTGGTTCTTGCATTTGGGAAAGACCGCATCGACGACGCGCTCGCATTCGGGTCGAAACTGATGCAAACGAGTGTGTTAGATTGCCATAATAATCTACCGCTCTACTCCTTCCCAGTCGAATTCCACTCCGCCTCCAGTTCACTCCCCGTCATCACATCATCCAGCGGCGATTTCGAAAACACACCATCTCCGCGCTGTATCGTCTGCACCTGCGTCCGTACCTGAATCGCCCTCAGCACCCCCCGCGTCCCGGAAAGGGCCCCCAACTCGACGTTATTCGTCCGCCTGCGCCCAATCCGCTCCGCGCCTCGCCGCTGCTCGTCGTCTGCCCGTTCGCATTCGAGCTTCGCGCGAGCCGGATGCCCTTGCGCGAGTTGAACGTCCACAGCGCCGAGATGGCATACAGCTTCGGCAGGATGCTGTTCGAGATGAGCGAGCCATCGTCCAGCCGTTCGCGTCAGCGGAGATGTTGCCCGCCTGCGAGCAGACGAGGTTGATCAGCGCGCAGAGCGCCGCGGGCGCGGCGGACTGGAACGTCAGCTTGACGACTGCGTTCAGCATGCCCGCTGTGTGCGACAGTACCTACTTCGAGCGTTTCTGGAGAGGCGGGGAGGTGAGTTGCGCTAATTGGTGCAGAGTAGGAATTGGCCAGGGGATCACTTACGAGAAGAAAGTAGGCTGTGTTCGCGCAGAGGAGCAGATCGCCCGCGAAGACGATTGCGAGGTGGATCGCGACCGGAGATCGTTTATAAGCTGTGGCATAATTGCGCTCGAAGAAGCGTACCCCACGACCGGGCCATCTCAGGATAGCGACCTGATTAAGCGTTAGGTTAGTTTTACACAACTCTATCTCAGAGATTCAAAATACGACGGCCACGAAGGACGCCACCAGCCCGAAGAGAAAGAGCGCGGCAACCAATACGACGATATGGATATTTCGCGATATGACCTGAGATGCAGCATCGGACTAGGCAGGAGATCTCAACAGGAATGCACCCACCCAAAGACGCTGTTAGAAAAACAGCTGCACGTAGAACGCGATAAGGGGGGCCACGACGATGACGCCGCACACCGCGGGCCATGCGGTGTTCACCATTCCGGCCGCCTCCGCGCTGTCGGTGAAATGCACGACATTTTGGAGCCACAGGATTGCGCTGCCTTCTGTCAGTACATACGGTGCGCGTGCCGGGGAACTGAACTAGCTGTTGTCGACAGGACTGAACTACTTACAGCAGCTGCGCGCTCTTCAACGTCGTCACGATTAGCAGGATGATCACATAAACGCGCAAGAACTGGATGTCTTTGATGTACAGCGATATGTAGTGCGCACACTGCGCGAACAAGACGCCTTGTAGAATAAAGGTCGCCCGATATCGCGAGATCCTGAATTTGAATAAATGAAATTAGCAAACGCGTCGCTGTCCCATATTTGTTGAAAGAAACGAGAAACGCACCCAGCCGTCATGATCAGGGGAATCGTCGGCATGGTGAGTACGGAGGCCTAAGGCATTGGTTTTCCATGCCCGAGTCCAAGCGCTTAAATAACAAGACGCGCAAAGGGGGCAGGCCACGTTGGGGCTCTAGGATTAGCCAGCAATGTGCGCTTTGATTCTCCGAGACCACTCGCATTCCGTGCACCATCCTATGAAGCCCAGGCGCGACGGTTCCTGGCGGACGGGCCAACTCCCCTCGCGGATTTACTCTGTCACAAGGTTTTTACCTAGCGTTCAGGAGGAGAATCCTCGGGCTGGGAAACGCACGCCAAGGCGTCGACATGATAACGTGGATTTTCAAATGAGTTGTAGGTCCTCAAGAGCATGATCCAGTAAAGTCAATGAGCGATATAAAGCGCATGGTTATCTACCACAACTTGCTGCTTCGCGGCTGTTGGGATTTTCGACAAGTGGACGCGTGCACTGCCACGGTGCAGAACTCCGAAGCGAGTGTTTATGCCAGAGAGGTCGAGGTGAAGTCTTGGCGTGAAAAATCGCAAGTCCTCAGACAGACTCGAAACACGGTTCCCAGTTCAACCAGACCCTGAGATTATAAATGGAAGGGTCGAAAATGGCGGCCAAGAGAACGAAAAGACAAGGGTTTGTGGGAGAGCAAGCACAGAGGCCAAATTATTGGCGCGCTAACATGCCGTCACGGTACACAAGATAATGGAGGTTTCACTCTGCACGCCGATCGACGACAGAGATAATTTTCTTGCTCGGAGGTTCTGCTCAGAAAGTGTCCAATTGGTCAATGAAAGGCTGTAACACAAAAAAAGCAGATGGGTTGGCCCGGTTAGGTTGTGGTTGGGTTTAGGCTGAGAAAGAGCGCTGAGAAGTGACGGGCCGGACACCGGGCCGGCCGCTGTGCTCCCAACCACGACATACGCTCGAGTCTCGTTTAGGCTATGGCTGCAGCTAGGACGGCAAGGATATCTACGCCAACGTATTCATGCGCCGTGAATTCGTATGCGCAAGTGGTACATTCTGCCGCATCTCAGGGAGCTGCGCGCCCTCACATGTAGAATCTGAGAAGGAGCTACTCGCGATGGCCAACAAGTATATCGCTGTCGCGTGTGGATCACAAGGCGTTAATTCACCCGAAGTTCTACTGAACCTGGAGAAATAATGGTATGTTTATTGAGCCCCGCTGAATGTTTTATTGAGCCAGGTTTCTTCGCCCACATACCACCCTGCCGTATTAAAGGCGACTATCAGCGATAACCAGATCGATAACCAGATTATTTACTTGCCGCGCGGCGCGCTCACCTCGGGAGTCCATCAAAGTCTACACTTAGCCTGAAAGTGTTCCCAAATCCGTTCTCCCCATCGAACTGTCACCATCCGCGACTCTTTGCAGCACCCTCTACTCTACCAGCGGCCACTAGACTAAATGTCGGTCTATCCGCGGAAATCTTTGCCCGTTGTTATCGCGGCGGTGAACCCCAAAACTTTGCACTTCCGTTGGACGCCGTCGAGCTGATGACCGTTGCACACTACATTACCTGCTAGTCCTCTTGTTGGATTCTCGTCTCGTCTGAACGGTTTGTGCAGAGCTGAGTTCGTGCAGACTCTTCTGTCGTTGAATATTCCCTCCAGCTGGTCGCAAGACGTCTAATATGGGCCTCTGACAGGCGATACGACCGTTTGCTGATCTACAACTTAATCTAAATGAGTTCTCCGTCTCCGTTAACGTTAAATGTCGCTGAGAAAAGCACAAGATCCCGCACATGGCCAATCGGTGAGCAGCGGGGGCCCGTCGCACAAACTGTGGATACATGGAAGTAGTGCAGAATGCCGTATGACTTGCCAGCGAGTATGTTGATCTCAAGACTGGATTCGAGATTCGGGTGCATCATTTTGCGACTCGACAATTCTATAAATCCGTTGTATGCGCTGAATCTAGTTTCTCCAAGCTAACGCCATCAGAAATATGACGCCGCTGCTCTCGCTCCTCCTCCTCTTGGGCTCTGCCTCGGCCGGCACAGTTTTTTCTGTGCGTCAATATCGGCTGGCGGGTGGTTGCTTGGCTTGGAGCTAACCCGAAACCACAGGCGCTCTCCGTCAACGGAGTGGACCAAGGCCACGCCGTCGGAGTCCGCGTCCCCACTTCAAATACCGTACGTAGCGCTTTCGCAACTATGTATTCAATTCACTCATGGCTGCGTTACCTAGGCTATCACGGACCTCAGCTCCCCCAATTTGGTCTGCAACACAAACTTCATCCAGCCCGTTTCGCAAGCTGTGATCAACGTCCCCGCGGGCGCGCAAGTTACCGCCCAGTTCCACCGTACAGCTGCGGGGTACCTTGGACCTGACCCCGCCGACCCCATCGACCCCACCAACAAGGGTAAGTGCACTAGATCTGGGCTGGAATTTTTCTCGTTGGCTGATTGTACATTTTTAGGCCCCGTCATCGCGTATCTGTAAGTGCATTCACGGTTCCCGCGTACTGTTAAGATCTGGATCGTGCCCCCACCAGTGCTGCCGTCCCATCGGCGACTCAAACCAACGTCACCGGCAAGCGCCGTTCCATTTCGACCACCGCCCAACCCGCGCTGATGATTAAACAACCGCAGGCCTCAACTGGTTCAAAATCTGGGAGAGCGGCTTGAACCCCACCACGCACCAGTGGGGGTCCGACCTGCTCTTTATTAACAAAGGCAACGCGACCTTCACCATCCCTGACTGCATCGCGAGTGGTGATTATTTGCTGAGAGTCGAGTATATCGGTTGGTTCAGCTATTTGTCGACTGAAGCGTCTTCTGATTTGTCGTCTCGACAGGTCTTGAATTCGCAACGCAATATCCCGGTGCCCAGTTCTTTGTCAGTCTTGATCTGTTGTGCGTAAATATATTGTGGCTGATCCATAGCAGATGAGCTGCGCACAGCTGTCGATCACCGGCCCGGACGCAGGGCTCGTGAAGCCAGCGACAGTCACCTTCCCTGGAGCATACCATTCATCCGACCCCGGCATCGTCACGTCCATTTTCGGGATTACCAGTTACACCGTACCAGGTGCGTTGGGCGTAATTAATTCCACACCTGCAGTCCTAACTTTTGTTGTAGGTCCCGCGGTGTTTGCTTGCTAAAGAGTACTGCACGATTCGGAAGCTGTCGAGTACAAAGTACATAAATAGCTGTTAGTACATACGATTGGGAATGCACTAGTCTCGAGAGCTCCCTCCAGCGGTCTTGGCTCTTTTCGAATTCGCGGAATCTTCAGACAATTGAGGCCGAATCCACGCTGCGAAGGCCGCGAATAAATGGCACTGCGGGTGTTTGCTGCAAAAGTCAAGAATCGCGCGGCATCGTTCCTCACGGTCTGCGCCGGAGGCGTGGAGCATCTTGGCTAGATCCACGGGACACAGAAAGGGCGGCTGTCTCGCGTCTTCAGCCAGACACGCCGTGCCTTGCATGGAGCAGGCGTAATAGACACAGTGGTCGATACCTAAGCAATGCCCGAGTTCGTGGCTCGCGGTGCGACACGCACGGCCGAGCCACAACGCCGACAAGGCGGCAGAAGATGGTGACTCTTCTAAGGAAGGCAAAGCTTCATGCGCGACCACAGCAGCGTGTAGTGGGGAAAGCGCAGCGTAGCTCGTCGGTTCGAGCGAACCTGACTCCTCTGCAGCTTTCCCACTCTTCTTCTTCTTCGGCTTTGAATTGTCTGCCTCGGAACAACAGGCATCTATATATCGTTTGCAGTGCGAAGCCGGCCAAGAATGCATCCTGTTCACTTTCTGGTATCGGTCCAAACCAGGATGATATCTAACCTCGTTCAATCAAAATTGAACCCAGGAGAGATGTAGGGACAGACGCAAGCATACCTTGCGGTGGAGATGACTGCCACACGGCTGCCCCCATACGCACGCCCACAAGCAAAATCGTCGTCGGGGCTTTCATAAATATCGAACGGCACGAGGAGCAGCAACGCAAATGCGTCGTCGGGCAAGAGGCTGATCGCAGCATCCAGGAGGTCGTCTAGGTTCAGTTGGCGCGCGAATACACCGTCCTGAGACGCGCGTGTGCGGATGCGCACGCATTCCGTGGCCGTGTTCAAGCCAATATAGCGCGGCGTCTTGGACAGCTTCCCGTCCCCCCACTGTGTAAGACGCAGGGCCGGAGGCGGCAACAGTTTCACGGGCATGCCATGATAGAACGCCTTCAGGTACTCGGCGACGTCTTCAATCTTCGGAGCCTCAATGGATATGCTGTCTGCATGTTTTGGCTCGGACCAAGACTTCACGAACGAAATGCCTGAGTCGATGGTCGGAGGAGCTGCGACGTATATCGTGTTCTTCCCCGGCTTGACCTCATTCCGGTCCTCATCGGTTTGCCATTCGTGAATGCTTTGAGGTGGGTATTCCGGGTCCTCCGATAAATCATCACCAGGAAGGACGAGAGGAGCAGAGAAGGGCCCCGAGTCCCCAGCGTCGTCGGGTACCGTCCTTTTCAGCTTTCCCTTTGAAGCAGGCTCTAGGGTCGCGGCATCCTCTCGCTGTTTAGCTGTCGGTCTGCTATACCCCGCATGAGAGCCATAAGGAGAGCAGTCGAAGCTCAGGATTTCGTGAGCGCAGGCGACTGGCATGGCAGACAGCAAGTTGAGGCTATTGCGCGCTTGACAACGCCTGACTCGACGGCGGCATGGTTTTGAGACGCGACCGTGGCAGTGTCCATCACGCGAAACGCGCCCGCACTCTAACTCGCAAGTTACTAATCCAATGCAATACCAAGTTCGAAGTCATAATTTATTTTAAGAGCGTCAACGCAGACTGCTAGGTCATAAACTAATTCACAAAGCAAATCTTTTCACATCAATTCGTCTGTGCGCCAACCGCCTGGAGGAAAAAATCATTCATTAGCTCGACCTCACCATCGGAGGAAATAAAAACTTACCAGTCGTTTCAGATGCTCCATGAACACTTGCAAGCTGACGTCGTCCGTGAAGATAGCCTGCCCGGCGCCGGCGGCCTGCGAAGATCCATACATGTTGTTGGTCATATGCGTCGTGGACGGGTTGAGTTTTGAAAGCAGGAACCGCGCTTGACTGCCGCCCTGGTCGCAGACAATGTACCGCGGGATGGGGAAGCGATCCACGAGAAGATCCTGCGGAGGTGTAAGACGCAGGCACGGAAACATGAAAAAAGAGTATGTATACCTGGGCATCAGCAACGGGTACTTCGAGCAACTCCTTGAAGTTGTCGTAGCCTTCCTGGTCCTGGTATCCCTGCTTGCGCCATTGCGCCACAAGCTCGCCGTGGAAAATGAGGATGTGGAAGAACGTGTCCAGCAAAAGGATGACATCGTGCTTGATGGAGACACTGTCCAGAAGAACGGGCTGTGGCGGGGTGTCGAAGGTGTAGGACATCAAGGTAGGCTGTATCATGATCAACGAATTGTTAACATCCTCCTCGTTCAAGATATGCCTAAAATGCAGCGATCAGTACCATGCTATACGACTCGCCGAGAGCAAACGTACCTATAGAAGGCCGACTCGTCAGGACTGTTGTTGAACACCTGCAAAAATTGACTCCTCCGTAAATGGAACATGAACTGAGGATAGATGCTGAAGTTGTCCGTCAACCGGAAACTTGTAGGGTCCTCCTTGCGGTAATCGGCAAACTTCTGGCACAGCCGTATCAACATGCGGTCGAGCCATCTCAGCACGTCGGGCGAGTCGTCAATCTCGGCCTTGAACACAGCGATTCGGGCCATCAAGACCGCAGCAGTCTCTTGGTCGAACGACGCCGCAATGCTCGGTGAACCGGCTTCTGCAAAGTTCCGCGCGATCGTCGTGACGCGAAGACGCTGGAACCCAGAGGCGTGCTGATAATGTGTGACAAATTGAATGAGTCCACGCGAGCCAGGCTGGAGGGGTTGACCGGCGGGAGTGACGACTTCGAAGTAGACACCAGTCGAGGTACGAGGAGTGATGACATTGATTTTCCAGGCCGAGGTCTGACCGATACCAATCTCTGTCTCGCCCACGCAAGGGGATTTCTTTCCGGCAGAGATGGCGTGCCCGATGAGTCCAGAGACTTTGAGCTCTTTTGTTGTCTTTTCGGCCGTTAGAGCGAGGCTACGATAGGGTAAAAAAGTATACGAACCTGAACATCGAAGGTGGCATTGAAACCCATCTGCAGGTGGCCTTGTTCGTCTTTGTTGAACAAGCGCAAGAAACTCTGCTTGAATATCGACGTCGCGAAGGAGTCGGACAAGACGATCACGCCGTTTGTAGAATTGGGGAGTGATTTCATCTCGAGAAGCCCGACCTGGTCAAGACATCCGGCAAAGAGATCGATGGCGTGCCCGTTGTTTGAAGCGCGTTTAGCGAGACCTTCGTAAAACTGAATGAATTGGGTGAGTGTCCACTTATATGCACAATTTTAAGCTCACTTTGGTAGCACGCTTGAAATGCTTGACGGCATCCCGATCAATATCGTGGTGGGAGCGGATGGGCTCTTTGAGTTCATTGCTAACGACCATGCCAGGCCCTTCAGTAGCAGGTCCGCCAGCGAACAACATGATACGAGCACCGGTGTTGGGGTATGTGGTCTGAGATAGTGTGAGCAGCTGTCAGAATAGAAAGCCGCTATGGTCTACCTCTAAAAGCCCCACAGCAACACTCAGCGCAACACCTGTGCATCTCAGAGGGCGTTTATCGTTGGCAACCGGCCAGGGGTCGCGGGTCAACCCTTCGAGAATACCGGTCAACTGGAACTCGCACTGCTGTACGGGAAGCAGGAATCTCGAGGCTCCAAACGACTGTTGCGGCATCGGCTGGCCAGGGCGGGGGGCGGCACGCGACTGCGAGCTAAGCCCAAGCATGTCTTGAATTTGCTTGGGCTGGTACTCCTTTGCACCGCGGAAGACGTAGGATTTGTTGCATTCCGCATAGCCGATTTCGTGCACTTGAGTCTAATGACGGTGTTACGGCAGTTGATAAGGTTGAAAGGTATGCACTCGCCATGGTTCCATACGTGACAAGTCCAACGAGAGAGTAGGGGGGGATGAGGCTCAAGCTAACGACCAGAGCATCGCGGAGAGCTTTTAAGTCTTCTTCGTCGAGGCAAGTATCCACAACGAAGAGGAAGATCGGGGGGACCTGGACGGGGCGCGAAAGTGTATATTCAATAGTAGTGTATTTTGGTAAGAGTTCCGCGGGGAGGTTGGTGTTGGAGATGTCCTTGTAATGGGGAGGGAACGCATTGCGCGACAGACAGAACGGGCAAATCCAAAGCTTTCCCCGAATGTCGATCTGGCTGGTTGTCCGTGGTTCAGAAACGTATCGAAAACACGTATTGTATGAGGCAGACGAACCAGTAGGGGTTGAGAATAGCGCGACAAGGAGGTTTGCAAGCCACGGGCTCATACAAGACCGGAGGGAGATCTTCTCTTGGCTTAAGCGGGGTGTACAATGCTGAGATCGGCACCACAGTTCTAGTCGCCTCTATACGCGACGACGGCCACACATTCCACGATAACCGCACGCCTTGAAACGGGAAAAAGTTAGGGAAGCTGATACCGAGCGTCGCGGGCCGGAAGTCGCTCACCATCGCGTTCCTCAACGTCTTCAAAATCGAGCATGGTGTTTCTGTGGAACGTGTATCGCGGAGAGAGTCAAGGAGGTGTCGCAGACAACCACTGGCGAATTCGTGTCACCACGTATTGATCAACGCCCAAGCAGCGTATGTAAGCATACGTAAATAATTGATAGCACAATATTCGATTGATTTCGCCGAAAAACTACAATTAAAGTCCTTCGAAAGCAGCCTCGATGATTGCCTTCTGCTGCACCCCATATATCTTCCCAATTCCCGGCGCAGGAAGCGCGCTCTCTTTCCTGCCTCTGTAAACCACTCCGTCCAGCCCCAAGTCATGCAACACGCTATCCACCCTCGGCGCGACATGCGTATACGCGCCCTGGTTCTTGGGCTCCTCCTGCAACCACACCACCTGCTCGACTGCAGAATATTCCTTCAGTGCCGCCCGCAGTTCCGCGAACGGGAATGGCGCGAGCTCTTCTAGACGGATGAAAGCGACCTCCTTGTCCAATGAGCGCGCCTGCCGTTCCTTGAGAAGATCGTAATAAATCTTCCCCGTCATTAATACAACGCGCTTGGCAGAGGAGGCATTGTCTGTTGGGTCCCGGAGTACGGGCTGGAACGACGTCCCAGATTCAAGCTCGCGAAGAGAAGATGATGCAACCTAATTCGAAAGTCAAGCTATGATCATGGAATGTAAAAGCGATAAGACGCACAGACAACCGCAAGAGCGCCTTGGGACCCGCTACGATCAAGGGCTTACGGAAGTTGCGCTTCATCTGTCTTCGCAGCAGGTGGAAATATTGAGCTGGCGTTGTTGGGAAACAGACGTGCATATTAATATTGTAGAACGGTTCCGATTCATCGTAGGTGTAGCGATCATTAGAGAGCTGTAGAGTTACAAGTGAATAAGGAAAAGACCAGATGAGTAACATTTAGACTCACTTGAAGCATGCGCTCCAGACGCGAAGATGAATGCTCTGGACCAGCCCCATCGAGTCCATGTGGAAGTAGGAGGACAATTCCACTTTGTTTTAACCACTTAGCTGTCCGCCCCGTCAACGTGTTGTAATGAAGTAAGGCGAATGCACGTACTTTCAGCTGACGCAATGTAAGTATCGATGATAATCTGCCGACCAAATCAATTTTCTTCTCTCGTTAATTGGATCAGCTCGGCTTCACCTGTGCGCCATTGAAAAAGTCTCCGAACTTTCGAAGAAATGAGTAGATGAAAATAGCAGGGAAAAAGACCGACCTGAGCCTCCCAGATGGGCAGAAGATTAGGCCGCTCCCAGCTTGCTCCGTATTCAAACTAAGGCCTCATAAATTGAGATGGAAAGACGCGGGCAGAAAAACGTACTCCTAGCACAGCCATCTCACTCAGAGAACCTGAAAAGTATTGTGAGCGAGCATTTCTGAGATACTGCCAAGGTCGACTTACTATTGGCAAGTTCCAGCTTCCCCCCAGCATCCAACGCCTCATTCAATGGGACCACCACGCCCTCGGTCTTTTGGTTTACGAGCTGGGATATTCGGATAAATACCATTTCATAATTGCATTCGAGAAATGCTACCATCGCGTGCCGCTGGCTGAAGGTCCCTCGCCCGACATCTTGACCAGAGATCCGTACGTCAAAGCCCTCCTGCATAAGCGACCCAAAAGCTAGCGCCTGCGCACACCGTTAGCAGTTTTCATACGTGAGTGCGGACGAAATTAACCTCAGCAGTAGCCCAATCTAGCCCTTTCCCCGAATCGATGCTCGCAAGGCGATTCTTGAGGTGCCGTTGCAATTTGGGATGGATTTCCTGCAAACATGTGATAAGTAATTGAGCCCTTGCATCATTCGGAAACCTACGAAACCGTCCGGAATCTTGACACTCGCCGCACCCACCGACTTCAGCCGTTCCTGTTCGACACCAGTTGCCGGGTTTCTGTCCGCCGATGGGCTCGCGGGCCACACAATGCCTTTCCACTGCTTTTCAAGCATCGAGGCCGAGGGGACATGTGAGGCAACGCGTGAAAGCGCAGCTTCGAGTTCGGATTTGTATGCAGCGCGGATGGAGGCTATTTTGTTCGGGTCGAGGACGTCTTCTTTCTGAATCACAAGTCGGAGTCGGCATCGATAGAGTGAGGTAGAGAGGATTGACGTACGACGAGCTTCGCCTCATACAGTTCCGGCACAGTCCGCCGGGCGCTGATCTTCTCATACATGAGCGGATTGGTAAAATGAGGCAGATCAAGCTCGTTGTGACTGTTCAATAGGTCAGTAGTCCGACATTTGAATCCTTGTTTCGAGGTTTACCCCCTGAAAGCAGATGAGTGATATGGTAAGAGATCGAAGGAAACCTGAAACCGACCATCTTCGGTACACCAAGAGGTCGACGATGATATCCTAATTGCAGGATAATATCAACCACGGTGTGGTATATTCATGGACTCGGTTACCTTCCGGAAATAGTTGCGATACTGGAATGCTATTTCCATGGCTCTTACGACATCTAAAGCACGATGAGCTACGTGGCTGTCCAAGTCGAAAAAAATGCTACCCTCTGGGTGGTCTCCGTTGACGTGCAATATAGGCGCATTGATCATCTTCCCGATGTCAGAACAGTACAGCGATGACCTGGCGCCGGTTGCCGGGGTAGTGTATCCGACGTTATTGTCCACCACAAGATGAACACTTCCACCGCTGGTGAAATGCGGAAGGTTGCCTACGGCAGCTCATCAATAATAGGAACAAGAGGCCTAAACTCGGGCTCGAAACGCACTCAATCCCAGGCTTTCCATGACGACTCCTTGGCCAGCAAAGCTGGCATCGCCGTGCAGCTGAACACACATCACCTTGTCGCCCAAGTCGCAGTCCTCAGGAGAAGTTTTGAGGAGAGAATACTGTTTTGCGCGAGTCTTTCCCATCGCAACAGGATTAACGGCCTCTGAATGAATCAAGTAAACAAAGGAAAAGCTCCGCTGGTTCATTGACTTACCGAGGTGAGACGGGTTGGGAAGAAGAGATACTTGTATTGGGTTCGAGGCGCCGTCGTAGTTCAGGATAGGCGAAGCAACTATATACTCCAGGATCAGCAGCTGCAGGGCCAGATAAGAAAAGTGCATACCCAAATGACTGAGTACATCGCCCTCTGCTCCCAAGTCCTCGGGGATTTCGGCGCCACCTTTGATTTTATGGAAAAGGGAAGTTGGCGAATATTCGAGGAGATCAGTGAGGAGATTAAGCCGTCCTCTGTGCGGCATTCCGAGAACAATTGTTGATACACCAGCTTTTAAAAATATTAGACGGCATTAATTAGAAAAAAATGGGGAAGATGGGCCACCTTTTGCGGCGGCAGAGAAGAGAGAGTCCAGGGCGGGTAGCATAGATTCTCCACCCTCAAGCCCATACCGCTTCAGATTTGGAAACTTGAGTTGTAGAAAATTATCGAAGACTTCACTCTTCGCTAGAAGACCGTGAACGCGTTCCTTCAATTTTACTGATAGCGCATTTCCATCCTGAGCCGAGGCCAATTGTTTAGATTCCAAGGTGTGCGAAAACCTTTATTCAATATTTGTTAACCAAACGTAGGTTGAAAAGGACCGGGGCAAACCATAACCGCTCCGTCTTGGACGTGGAATGCATATACTCGTAAGCAATTGGCCCCGTGTAAATATTGCGCAGATGCTCAGTGACTTGGCCCAAGGTCCACCACTCATCCTCATCTTCTCTCTGGGACGCGCTAACTGGGCCAGTCCATACGATTCCATTGACGTTGTACTTCTTGCTGTCATCTACGAGGTGGTACCTTCGGGGATCAAGAGCACCGACTTCCTCACGCTGAATCAGGTCCAATGGATCGATATGCGCTGCACGATGACCATGCGTCCTAATCGAATCAACGTAGCGAAGAAGCGCGGCATTTTCTGCTCTATTTAAGCAGTAAGCAGCGGTTGAATGCAAAGTGAATGGGTACCCACCTGTTTTTCAACTGCGCGGGCGTGTCTTGTACGATTCAACAAAAGTTATTCCACAGGGTCAGGGGACATACAATCAGGGAAATAAAATTCGCGTGGCTTCCGAAAACCAAAAGACTCGTCGTGGTACCGCCTCATACAGAAGTTTTTCTGTAAGAGGGTGCGCCGTGGTCGAAGCATTGGTCGGGTTTGAGTTCGGAGCTTAACCGCCGCCCTGTCACAATAATGGCATCATAGTAGCAAGTAATGAAATCAGTGGCTGTTCACTCAAATGTTCGCTTCCGGCCGTCAACGTATTCGTTGACTCCTTGGGACTGACTCCATGGCACCGTGCACTAAAAGGTTGGTTACTGACATCTACTTAAAAGACACCTACTTCCTCTCTGTTTCCACCAAACTATCATGATATCCTTATATTCACTTCCAACCGAAATCCTCATTCTCATTTTGCACCAACTTCTTATCGTGCAAGATCTGTCTGCTTTGGCTCGAACCTCTCGATTCTTCCATGCCGTCGTCAGTAGAAATGCAATTAAGCTCTCATTTCCACTAAACTTGCCTCGGGCAGGTCAACGACTTCGGGTGGGCTGTATATCGGCGTAACAACCCCAGGCCCTCGATGAGCCTGTTGAAATCACAAACTTCTGGGTGGACTGCCAAAGACAGCGCGAAGTACGACGTTCTGGCTGACAAGTCCTGGTCGCAATTCGAATTTATTGCGCGCCCTCTGGCTTCACCCTGGGCGGGCAAAGAACAGCCCATACTGGCCATAAACCCTTCGCGTCTGGTCATTGGCGCTGGCAGCTCTATATATTCTTATACTTTTGGAACTTCGACCAACCATAATGCCCCTCCGGTTGTTCTGGAAGGGTCCTGTGTCTTGACCACACAGCGTGACAGACGGAGTTGCATCACCGCCCTCACTTTCATTCCCGACGGTGGACTGGACCAGACCTTGTGCGTCGGATTTCAGGATGGAACATTCGAGCGCATTATTATTTCTGGTCGCTCGAAGCGTCAAACAACTGCCAATTTGCGTGTGCAGCGGTCGACCGCGCACCCCCTCCATCTCCCCAGTAAAGACCTTCTAGAAAGCCTCTCCTCGAGTCGCAGCTCGTTGCTTTCGCTGTCTGCCGGCGGACGGGCGACATTCACCGACATCGCGATACCTTCCGCAGTAACCTCTACCATCGAACTGGGAACTCGCAGCTGGGTATCACACCTTAGCATGGAATCCACTTCGCCTTATGCTGCATTTGGCACATCTTCTGCGACACCCCTCACCATCCATTCGATAACAAACGACCGCTTAGCTCAAATCCCGTCTGCCGTACTCGGCCAGGCAGCGTCTGTCAGCAACGGTTCCGCGGTATATGGCATCTGCGGCGGACCTCCCTCATCCCTATGGGGATCATCTCCGGAGGTCGTGGTATCCGGATGGTACAACGGCTCCGTCTCCATTCATGACCTCCGCTCGTCCTCCCGGGGCTGCGCCCCCGAGACCACTCCCCATTCTCCAGCCCCTCTCCGGCCCGTGCTGACTCTAATCAACTCCTGGTCTATCGAACCCATCTACTCCGTCTCCTCCGGCGGTGGATCCGGCAGCTACGTCGCAGCCGGCTGGGCCCGCCACAGCCTGGTCTCAATGTGGGATGTCCGATCTCCAGTTGGCGGGCTCAGCCTCCATGCGCCTTTGAACGATCCCTCGCCGGTGTACTCTTTATTCCTAGAGAGCTCCCGCCTGTTCGGGGTTACACAAAGCCGACCCTTCGTCCTTGACTTTGTACGTCTCATCTCCATGGCCCGACCCATAAAAAATTCACAGCGACTCTTATCTTAGGGCCCAGGCATCACCGAAACCACCTATCCTGATCTCGGGTTCAGCTCCCGCGGGTTCAGCCACTTCAACCAGAAGGGCGCAGACGGTTTCGGGTACTATGTAACAAAATACTTGCATCGTCCCTCACGCGTAGAATCCTAATGAAGTTTTTTTGCTTCCCAAATCCGTGTAAGGTTACAAGCAGATAAATGTAAAAATGCAGGACAGATATGCGACAGATAAGAGATGAGGACCAAACCGAGAGAAAGACGAAAAAACGGCAAAACGCCGCGAACCGAGTATAGTATGTGCATGCAAAGCGAGATGATAAACATGACGATAAATGGAGAAGGAAATGGAAAAGGAAAAGGATGGGCTATGATGGCGATGTGGCCTGAGTCCGTGTCGCCCAGCTGAACAGTTGTCGCATGTCGGCTGCTGGGACGTTATCGGCAGGTTGTCTGGGTTCGACAAGCAGACTGGGAACCATCGTAAATTAATATACAAAAGGAGAGCAAAGAGACAAACCTCCGACGGTATAGGTCCTGCAGGTCCCCGTGGTGCCTTGAGTTCTCAAAGGCACCGTTCAGGTACTCCTGAACCTCCGGTATAGCCCGTAGTTGATACGGGACCTGGAATCGTTGCATATCTGCAAGACGCGGTCAACACACAGAAGGAGAGACTTAGAAACATCGTCATCCTCACCCTGAATAATCCGGGCTAGTTTGTGGTATTTATTGAAGTTGAGCAATTTTTTACTGGGATTCATCGGCGACGCCCGATGGGAGGGGTTGCCTTCCCGGCAAAAGGTGACATCCGTCAAGTACAAACCTTGCGCATGTTGTCAGTTTGCTAGCTCTGAAAAAATGAACAGAACGCACCAAGGAATGGTACCGCAGGCGGAGCAGTGTTGCGGAGTTTTGAACGATATTCGTGATAGTTTCGGGAGTGGTCGGCTAGTCTTCGCAGTGCGTCTAATTGTGACCGATTTTTTTGAGGAAGACCCTGAAAAGGTGTCAGAATTGTGTGACTGTAACTGCGGGGTTGAACTCACAAGCCATGTTTGGTGAAGCCTGGAGATTGTGGAAGAGTCCAAAGCCGCTAGCATCGATCGGGGTGTGCTGTAGTTATGCAACGACGTGCACCGCTGAAATACGAAGTTTAAGCCGCAGAAAGAAGTTAGGAGGCTAGACCTACATCCGCAACCTTGATAAAGAACTTGATCAGAAGCGTCCGCTTCTTCGTGTCCGGCTCGCTGAGAATGCTCTCTGCAACCCAGCCCGTGATGACGGTGCTCAACGACGACACCGCCTTGACATTCGTCGGCGGCTTCGCGCCCTCCTGCCCCGTCTCCAAGACTTCCTCCGGCTGTATCGCGCAGTACAAATTACACTCCATGACCGTCAGCTGCCTCGCCAGTTCCAGAGGGTCAAAGTCCGTAATGGCAATCGCCGCAAAGTTCCTGCTGCGCAGATTCGCCAACAGTGCCTTCGTCATCAACGGCCGCGGAATCTCTCCCATCGGTACTGCTGCAGAAGGCGGGTTAATCGACATCCCAGGATCCCGCGTGCGCTCGCTCTTGGGGCTGATCACCGACGTGGCCGTCCTCCGCCGCGTCTCAATCAAGTCGCGAATCCGCTGCGCAGGCCCAGGGAACATCGCCGCCAACCCGTCGCGCGTAAACGTCGCCAGCGGCTCCAACGCAGCATCATCCACCCCCGGCCGCCAATAGATCTCGACCCACATCTTGATGAAATTCGAGACACGCAGCCGCACCGGGATCCCCTTGCGCTGCTGCCACAGCTGCACGTCTTCGTGCGTGATGCCGTCCGGCGGGAGGAGGTTGTACCGCTGGATGATCGTGTCCACTAACTCGATCGGGGACGAAAAGAGGCGGAAGGTAAGGAAAAAGACAGCGGAGAACGCGGGGTCGACGATGCTGTCGTGCGGCGTCATCTTCTCGACCAGCACGTCCATGGTGGCGCCCACAAGGTGCCCTTCCGTGTTGTACGCGACGTCCTCCAGCGAGTAATCGTGCGACAGCATCCACGCGACGGGATCCTGCACGAACTCCGGTATCGGCTCCAGGTGCTCGACGGGCACGGTCGGAAGCTCGCCGTGGAAGATCTTCGCCTCCAACCGTTCTTCCATCAGGTGTGCCTGACTGCCCTCCCATGTCGTGCCATCGTTGTCTGTGCCCGCAAAGGAGGTCGGCGACGGCAGGTCGCGATCGACTGGGGTTTTGATGAGGCTGAGATACGGAAGCGAGCTGTCTGGCGACGTTACACCGGTGTCCTGCGACTGCATCGACGAAGACTTGGACAGCCCACTGCTCTCCGAACCTGAAGACGCCTCCACGCCAAGCTGGCCAATCGGAATACCTGCCCGCTGCGTCACATCCTCCTCTTCCTCCTCCTCCTCGACAAGCCCACGGAAACCATACGTGTTCAGCGCCCCCATGCTGCTCGACCTGGGGAGGCCCGGTCGCGCGAACTTGCTCGGCGTGAAGGACATGCGCTCCTCTGCATTCGGCAAGTGCAGCACAAAAGGCCGCTCCCCGAGCGAGCGATTCAAGCACATCTTCACCGCCGCAACACAATCCGAGCCCGCCTTCAACGCCCCTGTCGCCGACCGCAACAGCGTCTGCTTCTCCTCGTCCTCCGACATAGTCGGATTCACACCGACCGTGAGCAGGCGGACTGACTCCGCCAGCGTGCTCGTGACGTTGTACAGCCCGTCCTTCGCCGCCTGGAGGTTCCCGAGCTTGTTCGTCGGCACGTCCGGGTGCTGCAGCACCGCGTCCACAATCGTGAGCAGCTTGCACACCATCTCCACGATCTCGCGGACGAGCTCGTACATGTGCCCCGTGCTCGATGCGTGGGAGGAGCGCGAATGCGAGTGGGCGTGCCCGATGAACGCAGCGATAGTCGACAGGTACTGGTCGTGCGTGGAGCGCAGTGCGTCCATAACCTGTGCTGTGCTTGAGGGCCCAACAGGGAAGGGCGCCCGCGGGGGTGTGGATTCCAGGGAGGAGTACGACGAGGACGACGACGTGCTGCTCACAGAGTGTACGCCTCCCTTGTGCCTAAGAACACGCTCCTTAAAGAGATACTGTTCTTGCTTAGTCTTCGAAGGAACATTGATCGCATTGGGTAAGAGGGGGACGGCAGCGTCCGAGTCGTCCTCTATCGACTGGCGCGAAGCACGACGCAAGTCGACCATGCTCCGTGCACGGAGCGCACTACCTTGGTTAGCAAGGACGACTGTCCGAGGCGGAGTACTCCGCCCATGGAAGCCGTCTAGACCGTACGCCCCGGGTGTTCCGTGGCCATAAGAAACTGGACGAACTTCAAATGAGTCAGAATGACTCCACGAGTGCCCTTCGGTGTCGGTCGAGCCCGCTATCGAACCGGCCGATTGTCGCCGTTCTGGTAGCTCCACTCCGCATTGGACCGCCACAGCCAGAAACCTCCTGACACTGGCGAACACCTGGCCCCCGGACCGCACCATAGCGTCCACTGCCGCCTCCTGATTCTCGTCCGGAGTCTCATCAGACGCCTTTTTCGCCTGTGCCACGAGCGACGCCAAGACGGACAATATTCGCCGTCGCTCTTGCGCTAGGGCAGGAAATCGATGCAGAATGGGGGCGTCACGGACGAGCGTGTCCGTTGCAGAGAGTACGGATCGGACACAGGAAATAATGCAGGCGGTGGAGGGCTGAAAGTGAGATACCCGGTTTGACCGTACAGCATTCTGCAACAGCGAGAGACCGTGCAGGAGGGGAACCATGATCGGAGGACAATATGAATCTATGTCTGGGCCCAACGCTTCAGATAACGATGGCCGGCGAGTGTGTGGGGAGAGCTCGCGGGACGTCGTGCTGACCCATGATGTTGAGGAGGAGGTAGATGACGAGGAAACATGACCTCGCACGCGCGCCTGTGTTTTAATATTAATAATTAGCTCGGTCGGGCTTAACCAAGTACTGAAGCATACCGGCGACGCGGGGTCATCTTCCTCCATGAGTGCGCTCGTATCCACATTGACATAGTTACTCGGAAACCACCCTCTCCGTCCTTCCAGTTCGCCGTCCCACCACCCACTCGAATCCCGATTCAGGACATGTATCACCTGGCCTGCGCGGAAGGACAGACACGTCGCGTTCTGGTTTTGAGGAGAGTAGTCGTGCATGGCTAGGACATATTCCGGTGCAATGCGCACGGTTTCGTCGAACGCGGAACCCGCGGGGCTGGCCGGTCGTGAGTGCGTAGCCTGGCCTGGCAGCAGCAGAGACGAAGTCGAAGCAGAGGCCGAGGCATTGGTTGAGCTAGACTCGGGAGATACAACCGAGATGGACGACGAAGTCGAAGCGTTCGAGGCGCTCCTGAGTCGGGATTTGGCAGCACTGGAGACCGTGAGCGTGTTTGGAGACGGTCTTCGCGCGGTGGAGTAGGGATCGGAGACAGTGCCAACCGAGGTGTCAATCTGCAGCCGAGACGCAGAGTACATGGCCAAGCGGGATAGTTGGTGTTAGAGCCCTCCTGTTCGAAGTGAGTATCTCGCGTGCGCGCAAGGAATAGCAACGGCATACCAGTGCGAAAGTTAGAGCCCCTCGGAGGAAGTATATACTGTCGGTGGGGTCACGCAATAAAGCAATACTAGGGTCCAAGTAGCAGGCGAGACAGATTATGTTGGTACGGGAGCCGGGGCGGAACAGCTACGGGTCACCCAAAGACCCCAATCGCACTAGGCGGAACGGGAACGGTACTAAGGCGACGGCAGAGGTATAACCAGAGAGCTGCTAGCCGGAGAGCGGGGGACAGACGCCGGTGGTATCCCTCCAATTTCTAGCAATTCAAACCAGTCCCTGATCGGGAATGGATAATCAACTCAAACTACACCAAACATAAAGCTTTCTTCTTCTTCAACCAATCTCTGTTACTATGCTTCTCCATGGCATCTGTACCCTCTCCTCCTGCTCCTCTGCACAAATCCATATAACACGGGCATCCAATCTTTAAAAATTGGTGGCGCTTCTTTTGCGCGCTTCTATCATTTGTGCACTATTGGATCAGCACCCATATTTCTCAGCGGTTGTCAGGGTGCTCGCTCGCAGTCATATACAGGCGCTACACCCTACCTATGTCCCCCCCCCCCCACTTCGACATTCCGAAAAGAAGGCAATTTTTGAATGTTCAATGTTGACTATTGACGCTGCGTCGATGGCGCGACGCCTCGAATGCCGTCAGTCAATTAAGTATATGGTGGAGAGCGTCTGTCAGCGGGGTAGCGCTGTCGTGCACAGCCGAATAACACGAGGCCGCCGACGGACAATAGCCGAAGAGATGTCCCCGCAATGACAAGATGCTGGCAACCCACAACCTTCGCCCGCTATCTATGTATATGACCGTAGCAAAATGGATGGAAATAGCCTGTGGAAAACATAGCCATAGCCAACCCCGCGGACAAGCTGTGGATTCATTGGTACTGTCCAGCAGCCTGGGTATGGGCGATCCAGATGTTGGCGGACAGACGGGGACCTTGCGTTGCCGCAGGGTAGACGGAATCAAACACGGTTGCAGTGCTCCCTGCAGGGAGGACGGAGCGGTGAACTCGTAGATTCAATTTCTCTTCTTTCTGGTCATACTAAGGTACTCGTATTATCCATTTAGTTATATTCGGGCACTCGTAGAATATTATATATTCGCTGTACTCGAGTCGCCTCACCTCAGACTTCCGCTTACCTTTGTGTGCGCGAAGACTGAGGTGAGCAACTCTCATACTTACTTACTCCCTTTCCTGACTCGTTACATAGCTATTGATTATCTAGGTGAATACATTAGACTTCTGCTTACCTTTGGGTGCGCGAAGACTGAGCTATTGATTATCTAGCTTCGGCGCACCTTTGAAGTCTCAACTCTTACACCAGAACCTCAGTGCCAGGCATTGCCAGGCATTGCCTTAGGCTCGATCGGTGAAACGGTATTTCCGAAATTATCTTTTGACCGACGTTCAGTGAGTTCCAGTGTTCGCCGTACCTGACTTGGATGGCGAGGAGCACCACCATTCCCAGGTCATTCTGACCCTGCCGGGTCTAAGTGAATTCTGGATCAGAAGCTTCAACTCGAAGCTCATCCGCTCAAGTTTGCCAGTTCTTGCATCTTGTCTCGTCCACCCATCAATCAAGTACATTATTATTCTGATCCTGGAACTTGCCTGGAACTTCGCTATCAACTGGCATGGAACTTCACTATCAACTGGCATGCCTTCCTCTCCGAGTCGGCGTTTCTTTCTCCGCACTTGTCACTGGAGTGTGTCAAGGTGGACTATGAGTATTCAACTTTCCCAACGCGTCCACCACAACCTCCGTCATCCCGATCACCGCCTCCTCTTCTTGCGTCCCTCCAATCAATTGCAGCGCGACCGGGCATCCCGGGAATAAATCGGAATTGTCTGCTGCTCCGTCAGCAAAGTAGCTACACCCGGCACGCTCCGAAAAGGACCCCGTCGGTATAATTTATCCAGTCGTATTCACGCTCACCCCAAAAAAGAAGAAAGTCGTCCGCCCAAGGTGCAGTGCACCACAAGAACAGAAGAAGAGAAAGAAGAGGATAAATAACTCACACAACTTGTAGATATGCTCGTCCTCGTGGTTATAAAATCGATGCGGCGGGTGCGGGTCGTCCACCTCCGGTCCACGACCGTCACCGGGAACACCGAGCACGCGTAGTCGAGCGCGTTGCACAGTGTCGTGTAGAACGAGTCCCTGTCGTTAGTCCAGGCTCAACCAACGCGATAGGAAATAGAGGGACACAAACGTGTTTAATCCCTGCTCAGATTTAAGCCTCAAGTTCTACATGAACAGGGCAGAAACAGACGTACGTGCGGTACGGCCGTGTACGCGACGGCTGGAGCGATAATAGCATCGACTGCGCGGCCCGTGCCCGTCCGACCCACAGTCGCTCGCCAGTGGTCGAGATGCGACTTGCGTAGCTCTCTCTTCTCGGTATGCAATTGCCAAAGCTGACCTCGTTAGTGGTAGATTAAAAATTTTATACAGCAACATACCTCATGTGCAGTGCGATGATACGGCTCGCCCACAAGCCCCTTGACCAGTGGTTCGTCGAGCGCGTTTTCGTGCTTATCCGTCGAGGGACTCATCGTCTGGATGAGAGGCTCAAAGCCCTCGCACTGTTGGCGGTAGTCGTGCCCGCCGTCTGCGGCGAATATCGTTTCCTGGGACGCCCAGTCAGTTAATCGAAGCTGGAATCGGTATCCTCGAACGAACAGCGTTTTTGTAGATTTCGAGATGGCGGTGCGACTCCCAGTCGATGACTGCATCGAATGCGATTAATCAACGAATATTCGATGAACAAGAGAGTGGGGGAAGTACCCTTATGGCCAGCGGCCTCCAGAGCCTGTTTCGTGAGCAGCATGGCCCGATGCAGCGGCGGGTGCGGCTTCACCACACCTAAAATATTCCGCCCAGGTCAGGCCGTCTTTCTATCAAGAATCAAGTGCATCTAAACCCACCGTTATCCCACATAATCGCAAAACACAGCTGGCCGCCATCCCCATGGTTAACCAGCCGATACTCGCTCTCGTCCCACCCCTTGCGGAGCACCAGCGGATCCTTGAGCCACGGCTGCGCGTCCAGTACGGCTTTCGTGAATATCTTGACTCCGGAGAGCGAGTTCGCCATGGGGCCCAGCACCGATGAGATGGATTCCTGGCCTTCCAAGGCGTTCATGGCGCCAGAGTAGGGGAGGCGGCCGTAGCAGGGCCGGAGGGTGTAGAGGCCGCAGAAGGAGCTTGGGATGCGGAGGGACCTTGGATGGAGGCGAGATTATTTTCACGGGGACATGAATAAGAAATAAATGAAATGGACAGACCCTCCGATGTCGGTCCCGACTCCGAGCGGACTTCCCTTCATCGCGACGAGGGCGCCTTCGCCGCCAGACGAGCCCCCCGGCGTGAAAGCGAGGTTGTAAGGATTCAGCGTACGGCCGAATACGTGGTTCATAGTTTCGCCCCACTGCACATAATGCGATCCGGTGAACGGACGCAGCAAAAGCCAAGATCAGAAAATGCCACACCATAAGAGTCTGTGGGACGTTTGTCCGTACGAATGGAACAGCCCCGCATTCGTATAGAATTTCAACCAGAACGCAGTCCGAGTCTGCGTAGCTGCCGATCCATTTCGCGTATCCTGCATGCGCAGGGATTAGGATATTCAAAACCAGCTCGAAAAATGTTACCCATGATCGTCTCTAAACCTTTCATGGTGAACTGGTCTTGGAGAACGAAATTAATTTTCGTTCACGCACACCAAGTGTTGCGCGCGTTACCTTTCAGAGATATCGGAAGCCCGTGGAGCGCTCCGACGGGAGTCCCGGTCCTGGAAAGATGCTCATCGAGCTCTCCAGCCCTTTGTAACGCACGCTCCACAAAGATCTCGGTCAGGCAGTTTGTCTGGGAAATGATGATGAAGCAGACAGCTCTGACTCGATTTAAATCAATCCTACAAGCTGCTGCGCTATGATCGCGCGCTTGTAAAATGCAGTTGTAACCTGAACAGAGGACCACTCTGCCCGGCGTAGCTTTCCCAGTATGATTTCCACATCGACTGTTTCTGTAATCTCCATCTCGAGACTATCGAGCAGTCCGCATTGACGCGGGACGTCCATGACGTTGAGCTGGTCCTTGGGCGGTGGCTCGATGATCCATTCGCGGGGGATAGACTCCATCTGGACGCGCTTTCGGGCCGCGCATCGTTCCTCCCAGTCGGACGGAGGCATGGTGAGTAGTGGAGCTTAATGATATAAGAGAAATTGCCTTATTTAGACTGTGGCGGTGGTGGAGTTTGTCCAAGACAAATATCGGCTATCATCTCTCTGATTCTGTGTCTGGATCAAATCTCCTTATGCCTGAGCCTACATGACCTCATTCTGCGCTGACGAGCTGCAACATGCTTTGGCGGAGGAGTCCTCCGCCTCTGCCATCGGGCCCTTTCGGCTTACCTCCTCCGACTCTCTCCGCGCAACCGCGTCGGTCACTCTGCTCGAGGGTCGGACAATCTTGATCAATCTCACAACCAATGGGTATTCGGTGGGCCACTGTCTAGCGTCTCAATTTGTTGCGGGATTAATCGTCGCGCAAACTAGATCATCCAGAAGGATACCAACGGGCAAACAGTGCCCTCGCTCCCCGGACGAACGTTCGAGAGCATCGAACAATTACTGCGTTCCGTGAGCACGATGTATGGGAAACGGAGGGAAGAGGCCTTGATTGCAGCTTTGGAGAGGGTGTTTTGTGTTCAAACTAACTAACTAACCTATGTACTGGTCAGTCCACTCTCCACTGTCCCATTCCGCCATCTGCTGATTTCAAGTTCCTTCAGATCTACTCATTAAATCTACTCATTATTTTACATTTATGTATCTATCTACTCTCATGCGCGAATCTAGATATATCCTAAAGCTCAACCTTCATATCCTCGTTCCGGAAGCTGCCCGTCCGAAGACGCTGATCCAACGCGGCCGCGTACATTTCCCTCGTAAAAACATACCCATCCTCCCCGCGCACCTTGGCAATGATACCACCGACCCACTCCCGCTCCTCCTGATTTCGGATACAATTCGCCCACCAGCGATCCATGCTGCTGCGAAGCCCAGGGTTGTTCAGCGCGTGTGATTCGCTCTGCTCACTGAGCACATGCAGCAGGAACCCAGCATTCAGCCGTTCAAACCCAAACTCGGAAAGACACTTGAGGATGCGCGAGATGCGGAGGTAGTTGTGCGATGATCCTGGTTCCGACAATGAACAGTCAATGTTTCTTCTCCGCGTAAAGAGGAGGCGCACTCACGGACAAGGTTCTCGTAGCGCGGTGCATGATTCCGAGGCGGCAAAGAGCGATCGACTGCGCCGGTCTCTTCAGACACGAGCCGCATCCCGTAGAAGTCGAGTATGAGCCTGTACGACGCCAGTAGGCGCTCCAGCGCGCGCGGATCCGCCTTGATCGCGGCGAGCTCATGGGGCTGGAGGGGCTGCGACTCGAAGTTCATTCCGTGTTCGCGGATCGGGAATCTACAGGCACGACAGGGCAGCCGCGGATTCGTGAACTTTGTCGTGGACAGGAGCGGCGGAGCCGACGACCGACGCACTCACAACCACTGAATGAACCCGTGCTTCCGCTCGAGCTTGTTGTAGTCACCTTGCCACCTTAAAGTCTTTCAGACCGGAGGATAAACGCGTCGCGTCAAGGACCTACTGCTCGTGGATCTCCTCAACGAGGAGGTTATCCGGACGGCATCTGAGAGTGTTGGAATAGAAGCCAAGGTTGTCGGATTGGCGGGGATCGTTTCCGCCGCGAGGATAGCCGTCGAGGAACTCTTGGACGTCGCGTGGAATAGACATGGTGTGGCGGGATTGAGAAAGGAGTTTGATTTGAAATAGGCGCTTAACTTGGTACATCGATGTCCGAGTCAGTGATTCTCTCTCGAGGTTGTCTCCTGGCACTCTCAGATCTATTCAGAACTGTTGTGTATTATGCTCGGTGCTATTCGTGGTGGCCTGGCTTTCCACAGACCTGATTCGGACACAACCTTCAACCCGACTTGCACCTTGCCTGCTCCCAGCGACTCTGATTTCATGGATATCGGTTTTATTAAATAATCTGGATATTTTCTACCCCTGCTTATCACTTGGAGCCCTCGGATTCCGGGGCAACTGCGTTCTCTTTTCCTTCCGCCTCTTCGACGAATGTTGGAACCGCCACATACCTCACAGTCTGTGTCCAGCCGTCGTAATATACTAGGGCGTCGTCGTTCCAAAGGATTTCTCCGAGGGCCCCCTTTCCGACTTTCCCACAAAAAAACAGGGTCTTCGCTTCATGTGCTATCTGTACACACATCATATGCCACGGTCCAAGTCTTCACGTTCACAGACAACGTGCGTTGCCCAATGAACGAATGCCAACATTCAACTTTATCTCGAGTCGTAACGCAACTTCGACCGCTTCGACCCGGAGGCATCCGGGGAACCTGCGTTCCTTCTTTCAACTTCGGGCCGCGAATCCCTCGGCCTAGCGAAGGATGCGGATATGAAGCAGATATAGAGGACGTCAAATGAGTCTAGAGAAGAGGGAACCACCTGGCCGGCCTCGCGAGCAGTGGTCAGTGCTTAATTAACTTTTTTTGGTTGAGAAGTGTCAATTCTGAGGCACTTGTTACAGCTCGCAGAAGAATGCACGACTCCCCAAGGGAACCGCGTTTAAATGGCTTGCTGGAGGAATTCCCTGTCAGTCCGTACAAATTCTCGACGCTCAAGATTAAAACTGGTCTGCACGAATTCTTACTATCCGAGGAAAGACCCGCTGGTCGGAGTTGGAACCCCCTTACTTCCCAGCCATGAAGTTTACTTGAAGCCTCGGCGTTCGAAGCCACGAACCGCAAATCCCGTACCTGGCGTACTTAATCCGAGTTACGAACCGTGTTAACCCCAGACCCCGCACTCCTTCCCGAACTCTCGATCTTGGGACAATTTTCGACTTCGCTCTGCCGGCGGCGGGAATGGCTCTGACCCGCGGATACTCTGGTGCTGCTTTCCCGAACTCTGGCTCAGAATCAAGTCACAGGAATAAATCCGCCGCTTCGCTTCGCGTTTTTTTCCAGTCTATACCAAAAACGAAACCATCAATCGCATGGTCCGTCTCACATCTAGGTCAAAGCGTGTCTTTTGTACTTCCCTCTTCGTGACGCACCGACCGCCGAGTCTAACCAAAAGGCCCTCTTGTCAATGTCGCGTGGGAAGAGCGCGGGTGCCACGAATACAATTATTAATCTCCGTGGCCTACAATTGGCCGGCCCGGTGTCGGGATCTGACAACGGCGACCTCTGCAGTGCTAGCGACCTCGACACTTTGACGTGGCGTTACGATAGTACATAATCGCGCTGTGAAAACGGATATCGGCCGAGTTGCTCCGAAACACAAATGCGGCCAGGCACCCCCCAGAAGTTGCGATTTGGATGCGTGCGTCGAATAGCCTTGAGCTTAAGGTTATGTTGTTGAAATATACCCCGGCACGCCAGCATCTGACCTGTCTCATCCAATAATGCGTTTCCTACATGGAATCTCACCCCAGGTCACTTTAACTACGCGATGTTTCCCTCGATTCCACAACCTCGACTGAAGACAAACGCCACCCTTGGCGATCCTCAGCCGGCATTTATTTACTCGCCGTCCTTGCTCACTCGCCACCCTGGAATCTCAATCCGTTTCGTTGGCTCTAACACGATCGCCGAGAAGTTAATGTGCGCACTAATATGAAAGTGGGCGCCTGCTTAATACAGGGCCGCCGCCACAGGTGGATCCTAGGTGAATCATCGGGGTAGATCGCGGTGTAGCATGATTTTCACCTGATTCGGCCCCAGATAATTAATATCGGTCTCGGAGGCGACTCGGGGTATCGAGATCAGTGTGACTTTGCCTATAAGGAGTCACCGGCCGACAAGGTTGGATTTCGGCGCTGGAACAAGACGGTCGGGATATATTTCGTGACTTGTGCCAGATGGTTGCTGACCTTCAAGCATGTCATCGAGGCGCAGCGGAAAGGGGGGCGATGCATTCTACCGACGCGATCTCTTAAACAACTCGAATGGTCTCGATTCACTTGGAAATGACGTTTAGAGACTGCGCTGGAAACCGACTTCCAGATATCGCGGTCAAACACTAGACTATCGCTCACTGAAAATCAACATTGATTGTGAGATGAACTCAGGTTACCTCCAATTTACAACGATTCGCAGAATGTCTGTGTGTGCGCGCAGTGCAGGCGCATGCCCAAGCTAGCCGAATATTGCAGTTCCAATTATTCGAGCTATTCAAAGAGCAGATGAGCAAACGGTTCCTGAAAGCTAACTCGACATCCGAATTTTGAATGGCGGCTTGAACGCTCACTTCATTCATTTCACTTAATAGGCGTAAAGTGCGGATGTACGTGAGATTTCATCTGTCTCTATATTCGTCCCAGTCTGATGTACCAGCAAAGCCAGAGTAAGCACAGTCCCGAATCCAGTAAGCCTCGTAACGATGTTTCCACCTTCGGCGCGCCGCCGAGAACCAATTGCACCGTTCCATCTCTACACCAAGACAGAAAATAGCAGGGAGCGTCAATAAGGAACCCATTCACCGATCATCGTGGCCGTCGTGTGTATGAGTGGCCCTAAAACGGTCCCTCTCACCGGGAGTAACTGGTTACTTTAATTGAAATTTTGCACCCGAGCGAAATATCAGCCACAGTGCCTACTGCCGTTGAGGCGCGCAGGCGATTGATCCAGACGGATGTGTTTACTTTCAGCTATAGTAGCCTGTGGCCAGCAGCCCCGGCGAACAATCATGAAGGAGAGGCGTTGCCCTAGCAGTCGATGAACACGTCCTAGGGGTGGGGCAGGAGAATCAGACGTTTGCTACGAGTGTGAGGTTCCCCGTTTTGGAGTAAGGTATCAGAGAGCACGCATACTATGAGTGGTAAAATTAGAGTGGACTCCTATATCGCTGGAAGACTGAGTCTTAGTTCACCAGATAGGGTTCCAGGCAGTCGTCGAGAAGCCATCCTTTCAAGTTCACAGCATCAGGAAGGATCCGTCTTTATAGCAGTAGGGGTTTTGGTGTTCATTAGCGTGTATATAATATTGAATGATTTCGAGCCGCACTCGAGTCATGTTGCCAGTGAATAATCAAGTACAGGCACAAATCCCACGATGCTCAACATTGATTCTAAATACGCACACGTGAGGGAAGGAATACCAAATACAGCCGCCAGTGGCGTAACTGGGATGGTTAAGTATAGGACACGTAGCATGCGTAGAGGTCAGACTGCCGGGCGTAGTAAAAAAATCGGGTTGTTCAAAAGCGAGGGCAGCGAAAAAATGGTAGTGTCTGGTTCCCCAGCGGTTTACACGGCACCAGTACTGCAGCAGTGAGATAAGATTCAGGAGTGACATGCGACGATAATGGATTCAAGCGAGTCTTCTGCGGTTGGAGGAAATGGAAACCAGTCACTGGCAGTGACCCAGCGGCATGCAGTATCCAGGAGGTGTATGCTTTCGTAGTCAGCCGCGGCGAGCACCAGCCAGTAACAACTTGGCGGCATCCTCGGCGCCAGTAGTGCTTTATAAAACAACATAGGGACGGGTCCAAAGATGACACAGCTGCGATCAGCCCGCTGCCGAGGCGGAAAGTCTATCTGTGTATGTCAACCTTGGATCTTCAGTCCCGAGCATGGACTTTCCGAGACTGATGCGGCAGTGATGTATGTGATATATTGCGGCTGGTATCCAATACGGGATGACATGGTGTGGAGCAGTCTGGAGCGTCGTTGCGACCTGAAGGGATGCTGAGAAGAGGAACAGTTCTTGGAAGAGTTTTGAGTTCGGCGAAATACTTTCGTCGAGGTGGCCGAGGCCGAGAAAGGTCACAGATAAGAGTCCGGATGTTGATTTTCTTCTACATACCGCCATCCTCGCGCCGTAGCAATCGGACCTTGATTCTCCAGATTCCCGCACGGTCAGGTGATCTGGAAAGACGTAGCAAATACTAAGAGTCTTACTAGTAAGAGAGAGCAAAAACAGAATCACCAGCCTCCGATGACGGAGATCAACTAGAAGAGCGATCCGGGGGGTGTAAGTCGGAAGTCGAGCAAACATAGAAAGAATCATCACCGGTCTTCACCCAATATCCCGCAGTGGGTGCAAGAACAAGGGAGATGCATGTAAGGAACAACGGAATTCGAAAGGAAGCAGTGGGAGGCAACGGGATGTGTGCAAAGCAGGACGGAACAGTGGCAGAAGCCGAATGAATCGTGAAGGCTGAACGCCGAGCCCGAGTGCCGCGAACATCGCGTCGAAGTGCAACACACGAGGATTATTTTTTTGGCAAGGCCAACAGGCAGCCGCCAACTTGAACAGTTCACGTCCGACTGACCCCGACTTGGTTCAGACACCAGCGTAATTACACCGAGTAATGTTGGTCCGCAGCATCAGCATGCGAATTCGCAGTGTAGATAAGAATGACCTACGCTTATCAAGGAATGAGAAGCTTGTCGGGGAACATAAAGTCCCAAAGTGAGAAGCTAGTCGGGGAACATAGAGTCGCAAATTACAAGACCGCGGCGAAAGATAATCGAAGTCACAGTTCACGGACGTCTCTGCGCCGTTCAAAGTCCGCTCGAGGGCGTAGAGATTAACAGTCCTCCAGCATGTTGCTGCGCCGGTTCCAAATAATGTGTGTATCCCGGATCAATCAGTAGGGCGAGTAGGAAGGGGGTGAGAGGAGATCGGGAAAATCAAACCAAGTATGAACGGACAGGCATAATTCGCCAGGATGTTTTCTCTTGGCTTGAATGACGGATGTTCTTGCGCTGACGGAGTTCAGTTGTTTTTAGGTTGAGTAGCCACTTCAACGGAAATCTGCGCGCGAAACGGTCATGGGTCGGCGACTTGTTTGAGACGGTGCATGGAGCCGTCGCGGTGATTGGTCGTTAGCGCAATCAAACCTCGGCCGCGGCAGTGCGTCCTCCACGTCTTGTCCTCCCCTGGCCCAGGCAACAGGCACCAAAAGTCAAGTCAAGTCGGACGCAAGTTGCACATGTTCGACCCGCTGAGGAACGGTCAGCCATCCACGACAGTCCCAATGTTGACGAGAAAACCATAGTTTGAGATGATTGCCAGCCCTTGGCGCCAACCTTGACAAAGTGTTGATACAGCCAATGCAAGTCGAGAAACAAGCTGCCAGTCGCCGACCGATGCGGGTTCGGAGACAAGCAAATGACGACCTCCGAGCATGAGGAGATTTGAAAGAGAGAGGTGACGCTGGCCGATCATTCTCCTTTGATCCTTCTCGGAAATTGCCGGTGGATAGTTAAAAGTCAGCGTATTATCGAATCGCCGGAAACGAATCGCCGTTCTCCGCCGTATCTTCCTGAAATAGAGCGTATACTCGCAGAGAAAACCGCTCGGGCCCAGGAAGAAAACCGGTCAAGATCAACACGAAATGCGGTGACGATCAGCGGTATCACCGGCTGTTGGAGGTAAGCCGTATGAAGGGGGGGAGGCTGTACTGTTTATGTACATTGTCAGAACTATGGGCACCGGGAACAGCGGGACAAGGGACCGCCGCGGTGATGTGTATACCCCGCAAAGCGATGATACATGTTTCGTACTTACATGTAAAGGTACCCCCGCAATACCCCACCGAGAACCCAACAGCCTGACGATCTCGAAGATGGATGTTAAATATGAACTTCAATACAGAGAGCCTGAGATCAGTTGAGCCCGGAATAGCCCACTTGCCTGGAGGGGAAATTTCGGGCCATGGTTGGTATTTCAATGTTTCAAAACGACCTATTCGTTGAACTGGAGTCTCTGTGACCGGCCAATAGCGGATGTCAATACAAGCTTGTATCCATCTGTAAATGATGAACAGGGAGGTGGGCTCGGAAGAAGACAGCACCGTGATGCAGCGCACCCCACAATAGATGGCTATACCCCGCCTTGAAGGGAGGGAGATCATTACCTCACTTGGTTTTAACGCCCGAGTTGCTGAATTGGAGGCAATGACCCAAAGCCTGAGACGAATTCAACATGAAATGAAGAAATCAAAGAGACACGACTTCAACCAGAAGTACCAAGGAAATGGCCCCAGATGTGGCAAAGTTAAAATGAAACAGTGGGCGGCAGCGCTAGCAGCTGACTTTGGAGCCGTTTGGCGCTATGAAAGTCGGGACAGATAAACGGGCGATAAAATTGTAGCCCAGCAACAGTGGAGCGGAATGGTCCGAAATGAAGTTGAGATTGAGCCATCCTTGGTTTGAGGAGAGAGCGCCCCGGCGAGGACGGGTTGCAGTCTACTCGTCTGATAAGAACCCGAGGCGTGCCAACGAGCATTCATCCGCTGATATGCCATGCTGAACTCGAGGGGGGTTTGGAGCACCATGATACAGAGGGCGTCACCCCAACAATACCCTCCGTCCGCGCCCGTGGTCAAAGTTGATAGTTGAGTCTGCTTTGCCTAAGATAAATTTGAGGAGAGTCTACGGTGGACCGAGGTAACCGAGACAGTGAGTTCAGAATTTATCTGACCAGTGAATTCGACTGAGAAGAGGATAATTAATACAGCGGTGGCGGATCGGAATAGGAAGAGGTGTTCAATAGAGGTTGCCAAGGATTAATCCAAATTTTGCGTTTGGGGTGGGGATCGCTAGGGGAAAAAAATCGGGCAGTTCGTTGGAGTAATATCATGTAGCCAAAAGTCGCAACCAATACGATCCAGTGCTGCCCATGGTTCACTAAAGCAAGGGATATGATCAGCGACCCCTCAGGACGGGACGGAAGATGATCAATTAATCTTACCCCCGCACCGCCCTTTGCGATGCAGGCTTGGCCAAATTCCCTGGCGTCCCGTGGTCGGCCAATTCAACTGCCAGCAAGATCAGAGATAGATGCCCGGGGTGGAGATGAGAAAATTAGGGAACCAAGAAGTTCGCTAGTTTAATGAAGGGGTGCCCATTGAACCGAGCTTGAGAAATCGAGACGAGTCCGGCAATCCACCCATTATTGCCGGAACAAGGCTGGAGAATAATGTGAAACTGAGAGCGGCCTCCCGAGAGTCCGAAATGAACCTCGCCTGGGGTATCATCCCGTCTCTCTCCGCCCTGAGACCGAGGACTGGGATACTTGGACCAGTTGCAATCGTTCGACGCACGTTGCTCGTTTCATTGCCCCGGCCAATTGCAACGCACGAGATGGATGGGTGCGTTGGTTGGATTGGATCAACGTATCGTAGAAAAGCAACAAGAGCAACCTCCGAGTCCGTCCGAGTTGCGACTGCGACTGCGATTGGCGGTTCTCATCAGCAGATATCTGGCAGCAATCGAAGCCGACTGTAGCCTGAGGATGCAATACTTCGCTGGCGATGGCAATGGCAATCGTAATTTGGCATCAGTCAGTTGAATACTGACTGATTCAGTGGACACCGCACGACGCCGCGCGGCCAACGATATCCTCGCTCAAAGGATCTACTTGGCATCCGAGTCGATTCAGAGCGCAAGCGCCGATCAACGGCGACGGCGACCCGAGTCCGAAGGCGAACAGAGATATGTCCAAATCCCCCGCAGTCCTCGCACGCAATTCAACGGAATCAAAACACCAGAGCATTC
Source organism: Mycena olivaceomarginata (assembly GCA_029378375.1). Classification (NCBI taxonomy): domain Eukaryota; kingdom Fungi; phylum Basidiomycota; class Agaricomycetes; order Agaricales; family Mycenaceae; genus Mycena; species Mycena olivaceomarginata. The sequence goes on along the minus strand of JARKIC010001329.1, from coordinate 10,527 downwards.
AAGGCCTCGGAATGAGCGGATGCAAAAAAAAACGGAACAAAGATAAGAGAGAGGACAATCACCTTTCATCACGCTGTCGTGATCAGAGATTATTGACAACGTCCACAAGTTCAGTTCCTGCAGCAGCAACAGCCCGGAGATTTGCGAACAGCAAGCATGCAGCACACCGATAAGCGGCCCGAGGGATTCAGTCAAGGATGGAAGATAGAGGATTTGTGGCGTCGACATTCATATGTTTAATGTTATATATAATGCAGAATCAGTTTGAAAGCAGAGAGATCATCGGCGGAAGTCAATAGTCACTAGTAGCGTTTCAATTTTTTTCTTGTGGCGTTCATGTCGCCGCGTCGACCTCGGAATCGAATGCAGTTTAGCGTCGCGCTGGCAGGATGAAGTGAACGGGAGCAAAAAAAACAAAAAGACGAAAGGTCTCGGATGTAGCCGCTCCCCAACTGGACCCATACAGTGTTCCTGTTGATGAAAATAGAATTTTCTTGTCTGTCCCAAGGAATGAAATTAATGAAATGCAGAGGTTTCGGATCGTGCGCCGCATTTTATTAAAATGCGAATTCCTAGCAGCTGTCGGACCGCGATGCCGGCCGCCAAAGTTCAACTTGATATTCGAGAACCACACCGTGAAGGGTTTCTAAAAAACCGAGTCATGTATACCACCTGAGTCAACCACTGCAGAGGCCAGACAAGTCGACGGAACGAAACCGTGACGGTTTGTACTGAGGGGTTTATGGGCAACTCGGCGCGCGCCGCGACCGTTTGCCCACCGGGGGCACAAATTGATCTAGAAATTGATCTAGTTGGGAAGAATGTGGAGAGTTGAACGCGGGGAATTCACGGTAAAATTTTCCGTCACATAAGTACTGCAGGGTCAAAACAGTCGCGAAGAAACCCGAGCTCACCTTGGCAATTTTTCCATCATGATCGGCGGACGTAGGCGGACGTGGGTTGAAACCTGGGCGTCGCCGGCATTCATTTCATTTCGATTTCATTTCTCTACGCGGGATACGTGTTGCGACATTGCGCGGAAAAAAAAAACGAATGGGCGGCGGCGGCCACTCATAACCAATTGACAGCGAGCAAAAAACGTGTCACTTGCGTCATCGCGCACTCGCTCGCTAGGGGCGTTCCGGCTGTCTACGAGCTTTGGTGGGTCCCTATCGGAAGCCTGCCTAGCCTTGGCGAAGATTTAGATTCAGTGCGGCGACTGACTCTGCCTTGGCGCCTCTAATCCCAAGTAAATACCGTGCACGGATAATCAAATGCAACCGAGCTGAACTTGGACTTACCATAGTGATTTCATATCAGTCTAACAGGCGTGGCGGCGGCCTTCGAATGCTTCTGTGGCGTCAGCTCAACACCGCGGAAGTGAGAAAGAAGAAAGGCGCCATTGCGTCATCGCGACGCCGCCAACTTACGCGCTTGTGGCTGTGAAGCGTTGTGGGTCCCAAAACTGTACTCACTCACAAAAATCTCGAAGTTACCAGTTCGTTCTGAAATAGAATAGAGGAATTATTTTTGCGAGCCACAAGGATCGAGATGGCTATCCGAGTCGGTTCAACGTTCGTTTTATTTTGTGTTAGGCTCTGGCAGATTTCAACCAGAAACTTTCTGAAACGGGTCTAGCGGAGGTTGACTGGCGTTTTCCATTCATTAATTCTCCAGCTAGCGACGAGCGTAGCTTACTGAGAGAAAAACCGTGTCATATATGCGCTCACTGGCGGAGGGTGCGGGCGTCGACGATCCTTTGTGGAGGGTTAGTGTCAAATAGACTCGGTGGAGGCGAGTTAGATTGAGTACTGGGCTGCGCAGCTGACGGCCGCGACCTGAACTCACCCCGTCCCACCTCGACTCGGTCTGATTACTTGGATCCATACCGTTTCTAGTAGGTAGATCTGCGTGGGCGGTGACGGCGACACGTCCGCGGAGGTTTAGCTGCGTTTTGTGGGTCCCAATAATCGTAAAGAGAATTGGATGAATCGAGATTAGTGTGGCACTCAGAGCACCCCTTGCTTGAGGACCGGTTTGATTTCGTCTCTCATGTTCAACATTCAACTTGCTGTGACCAACCGTGGGAAACATCACCCGAAGGCCGATTAATTTAAGAATTCGACTCGGTGGAAATTGCACGGGGCATGCAGAAATTGACAGGGACATAGAGCGCGGGTATGAATTAAATCACTCACAGAACTGCGAGCGGGCGATCAACCGAGTCCTCGTGGTTGAAGTTCAAGCTGTTGTTGCAGTTGCCTCGAACCCTCCCCCAATTCAGCATTCTTGTCACAATAATTAGAACAAGGGTGAATTGAGATTGGCGTGGCATCGTCTAGGTAGTATAGTGGTTAGTATGCGCGCTTGAGATTAGCGTGGCGAATACCCCCCTCCATTCCTCGGTAATAATAATCCAGAATGAATCCGGATCTTCAGCTGTGGCCAACCGGGAACCACCGCGACTGCGGTAGCAATTAATTTTATCGGTGAGTGCTGTGAAGCTGTGAAGCTGTGGGGTAGAGCTTCTCTTCTCCTCTCGGAATCCGGAACGCAGAATGCGGGGTACCGGGTAAGTAATTGCAATTAGTCCGAGTCTCGAGTCGTCTCGAGTCTCGTTCGAACCTCGAGACTCTCCGCAGAATCGGAGCAGCAAGTAGGTGGAGCTGACGTATGTATGCAACTGCAACTAAAATGTTGAGAACGTTGTCGTCGTTAAGCGAGACACGATTAGAAGCAGCAGAAAAGCCTCGCCGGAAAATTCCTCCCGCAGATCTGGACACACCTTACGGTAATTTGTGTTGGTTACATGGATAGGGGCTGCACTGTGGGGTAGGTATCGTACAATCCCAGCGCGGCGGGATAAAAATTATATATCATAACGGGGGTGGCACTTGATGTTCGAGACTCGAGACTCGGGCTAATTCCTTACCCCGCATTCTGCGTTCCCGCAAATCTAGACACACCTTACGGTAATTTGTGTTGGTTACATAGATAGATAGGCGCTGCGCTGTGGGGAATCATAGTAATTTAAATACAATCCCGAAATCCTGGACCAGCGCGGGATGGGAATTATATTATCATGACGAGAGGTGGCGGCACTTCAGCGCTTCAGCGTCGACGTCATGGCATATCATACATGTAGCAACACGACGGCGCGGATGGTCTCAGAGATTAACTAAATACAAGTTAATATTAAAAAAATGTGCAAACCGCCCGCCACGCCCGCCGCCCCTGAAAAGCACCCGCGTGGATGCAGGTGTCGCATAACGACCCCTCCAGGGGCAGACGCGGGACTTTTTCGTCATCCACACGACACGGCATGTTACATGTATTAATATTATTGGACAGTGGGCGCGGGACGGGAACACATACATGTCGTTACCTGTGGGGACACGTCCGACTGCAGATCGGCCGCGGGGGCGGGGGTGGGCGCGCGGGGTAACATACACCGAGGGATTGTCAATGTCATTAGATTCCGGAATTTGAATTTAAATTTGGGTATTACCGTATAGCCTGAGCGTGTGCGTGGGATGGGATGGGGCCCGTACGCGAGTACATAGGCGAGTGTATACATACGCGCGAGCTGGGAATTGAATTGAATACTTGTGGGGAAATTGGGTTAGCCCGCGTGCCGAGGTCGCCGTCGTTTCCGAGTATGTGTAAGCGTCGCGCACATCGTTGGTGCTTTTTTCGGGCACGCTGGCCCACCCTGCCAAGGGCCAGTTCGGCGCGAGGTTGTCGGAGGCGGCGGCGAGGCGGAAGCAGAGGTCGTTGGCGGACTCGTCGGACTCGGGCCGTCTCGAGGTCTTAATCAAGGGTTAGGTTGAAAGGTGGGGGTGGGTGAAAATTTAGGGTCAGCTACGATGACATACGGCGCCGCGGCGGCTACTTATAGCGTTTTAGTTCAGTTCAATTGAATTGAATCTGCAGAGCTACGTGCTACAGCTGCGCCTACAAAAGACGCCGTTGACGTTACCCCCGCGGGAGGCAGCGCGGGGTAACTTGCATACATATTCAGGGGGAAGGAATTGAGGTCGGAGGCAAAGGTCTCGAGGTGTCGGTCTCGTCGGACTCGGGTCGGAATCGGAGGATGCATATGTTGCAACTCAGAGCTTATATGCGACGACGACGGCGGCGGATACACTTGCACGTATAAAGATTAGTCGACACGCCGTGCAGGGACGTCGCTCGCGATCGCTTCCCCAGGTAAGCAACGGGCTACCCCAGAAAATTTTCAGCACCTCCGAAAAGTCGCTCGGCCGAACAGCGAGTGGGTGCGACTGATGCCTTGCGGCGTTGCTGTAAGTTGTCACCCACGAACGTTGCATTGCAGGCCTGCAGAGATTGCGGCGTGTGTGATTGGCTGAAATTGGCCGATGATACGCGTGCGGGGAATCAGTGCATGATGTGCATCAGCGGGCCACGAGGCGCCACTGAGCGTGGGCCGGAGGGGCGGGCCGGGCGGGAGGGGCGGGAAGGGGATTATTCCGCCGCGGATAATGATGAGGGCGGGCGTTCGGCAGTCGGGACGAGTAAGAAGCGGTTCCACATGTTAGTTTATTCTGTGATTTTTGGACGAGGACCAGGAGCGCCTTGTGCATGTAAAACGACAGCGCGCATACAGGACAGTGCGCATGCAGGAGGAGTACATGTAAGGAAAGCAGGGTAAAAGACGACAAGGGAAATCGGACGTAAACGGGTGGTCGGTGTTCAAGGAATGGAAATCGTATTTACGATATGCGAGTTAGACAAGCAGTTAGAGATAGGCTAAGTATGGGGTTATTGGAGGCACGGTGCTCACGGGGAAATAGGGCTACGGGCGGTGTGTGCGGAGGAGTGCGGGGAAGATGTGGGTTGTACCTGTGTCCGCGGGCAGCGTTGAGTGCGGGGATTGGTTGATTGGTGAATGATATGGCGAGTTATCCGCGGTGTAAATGATGAGGGGGTCCGGCGTGACTGTGACCCGGAGCAGCCGCGGGGTGAGATCTGAGATTGAGATTGTATCCCCAGTTGACCAGATCTGAACGCGATTACAAAAGGGCGGCGGGTTAGGGTGGAGCAGTTGATTTACCCGCCTGCTTTGTCGAGCCTACATGGACGACTCTTCGTTCTGCGCTGTGTGTAGCCGCCAGATCGTCCCCAAACGCACCATCGTCCCCATCTATGCCCCCGAGCCCTCTCCGCAAAATGACTCGCGTATGTCCCCATTTCTTATCTGACTCGCTCTTTGTTCATTTTTCCACAGCCCGCACAAAAAAGCAGGGCAACCTCCGCCAGCGCAGCGGCCTTGTCAACGGCACCGGCCGTGTCCGCCCCAATGGCACCATCAAGGCTGCCACCCCTGTAAAGACTCGCGTCGAGATCGACCAGTCCCCCGCGCCGCTCTACTGCTCAGACGAATGCCGCCAGAGCGACACCGAGTTCTTCCATGGCCGCCCCCTCTACTCCGACTCGGCCTCCAGCGACACCTCCGATGACCAGGAGGACGGCCTCCGCACTGCCCGCCACTCGCCGCCATCACTCGTATGAGCAGAGCACACCCAACACCCGCTCTCTGGCCATTCTCCAGCGCGAATACGGCATGCAGCCCCTGCCCCCGCCCACCTGCGAGACCTACAACGAGCACGCCCCGCGCGTCCCTCGCGCCCCCTACCAGCCCCCCGCCTACACCTCTGGTATAATGATGGCCCACCGCCGCATCGATGCCATCCTCCCCAAACCCCTCAAGCCTGGCGAGCGCCCGCCCCCGCTCAAGCCCGTCCCTGGCTGGACAGACGGCTCCCAGGCCTGGCGCGCCTCGACCTACAGCTTTGCCCCCCCCGCCCCAGACGCGTGCAGACGTGCTCGACCCCAACCGCGCCGCGTACCAGTCCTTCCACGCGTCCCCCCACCGCTCCGCCCAATCGGGCGTGACCGCTTCTTCTGTCTCCTCCTCGAGCGGGTATGGCTCCGCGCCGAGTTCCCCCACGGCTAGCGTCGCGTCCGCGTCCGTGTCCTCCTCCAACTCCGAGCTTCTCTCGTCCTTCGAGGACAGCTTCGCGCGCCGCACGTCCTCGCGCCTCTCGCTCGCGTCCTCCCCGTCCTCGACCTGCGCGAGCTCCAGCCCCCCGCGCAAGAACCGCCCCGTGGCGCACCTCGCCGCGAGCAAGCTCCTCGTGCCCGACGTCCTCCTGCGCCCCGCGCCCCCCAAGCCCGCCTCCTCGTTCTACTCCACCTCCCCCACGCCCTCGACGTCCTCCTCGCGCGCCGAGCGGCGCCACTCCTCCGGCTCCTTCAACGCGCAGCGCCGCATGCGCAGCCCGCTGTCCAAGGAGGGCAGCGTCGTGTCCGCGTCGGGTCGGGCTCGGGGTCGGACGAGGACCGCCGTCCGGGCCTCGAGGCCGCAGAGGAGGCCGAGTACGCCAAGACGTGCGACGTGCTCACCATGCCGTCCATGCGGCCGCACATCGAGAGTGAGTCCCCCCCTTTCACCGCCCAGCACAGATGTACTGACGATGCCGCGTTTTAGCCCGCTCCTGGTCGTACGACAACGTGCGGACGTACCCCGTGATGGCGCTGCCGGCGCTGAAGGAGACGCGCGTGGTGGACGGCGTGGAGGTGGAGGTGGAGGTGCCGCGGCCGCCGCCGAAGCGGCTGTTTACGTTTGCGGAGATCCCGGTGGCGAGGCGCGAGGTGTACGCGTTGTAGCGGTTGTCCATCCCGCTGCATGCACGCACCCTCATCATGACCGCGACGACCCCACCAGCAACCCGTTAACCCGCACGTTCACGCCGCATACCACCGCCACGCATGTATCATTATCCTTCATCCCGCATCGACAAAAGCGCACCGCACGCACATTCCCCACGCAGGCATCCGTCACACATCCATCTCCATCCATCCATCCAGCACGAGCATAACAAGCAAGCACGCAGCGTCGCGCGACGCATAATCCGACAACATTTTCTCTCTCTGTCTCGGTCTCGGTCTCGGTTTCTGGTTCTGGTCCCTTATCATTCGTGTTTCATTAATTGGTCCCCCTGGTGTACGACGACGACGAACGATTCATTTTTTTTCTGGCAGCATACGATACGGTACAACTACGAACGAATTTTGGGCATACGATACGATACGATACGATACGCATAGCATTATTAAAACAACAACTAGCATTAGGCATTAGCACGAGCACGAGCACGAAGCATACGACGAAGAAGTGTATTTTGTACTATAGCATTGGGAAACAATTTGTACATTGTATTTTTTGTGTGATTGAGCAAGGTGTTCGTCGATTTGACTGCGACTTAGGACATTTATTGAGTGAGACTTGCAAGTTGCAACGCGAGGGGGGAGAATCCGACTTGATTCATGCGCGCGTCGCAGCTTGGTACTGCAGGTACAGTATGTAATGTAGTTTCCCGCAGACGTCAGCAGAGAGAACTGAGTGAGACCAAATCCGAATAAATTCACGCGGTGCGGCGACGGACAAATGCGAGTGGTGTTAGTAATGTACCTGACGTCTAAGTAGCATTGCTACTACAGCTAGCTATGGACTGGGTGTTCCCGCAGACGGCGTCAGGACCCACTCTCACTACACTAGATAGACAGACGCTGTGGAGCCCATGAGTGGGCGGAAGCAGAGGATTGAATGGGGCGACGTCACTCATGCGCGCGCCGACAGAGGTGAATACATATGTATGTAGGTTCCTCAGACGTCATGAAACGGACCCAGTTGGGTGTTGACGCGTCGGAGGCTAGGTCGCGCATAGCTAATGCGTGCGTGCGGGGACCGACATTCGCGCGTGGGGTGGGTGGGTGTGCTAAGTGGAAGGCCGGTTTCAGATAGGATGATAGGATGAATGGAATTGTATTGTTCTGCAAGTACGAGAGAGGATGTACATCGGATACAAGTACCACCATACCTCGGATACATACATATCCACACACCGAGCAAGACCGGGTCGAAGGGGGTACGCATTTTTCTCGAGGATAGGGAACGGGAGAATTATACATGCACAGGCATATGATTTGCGTTTCGCGCGCGCGCGTCTAGGAGGACACGATAAATGTAGGAACGGGACGCGATCCAGGATCGAGCTGTGACTTACAATTAATATTGCGATTCCCCTCCTCTCTCTAATCTCCCCGCCCCTCTCTCTCTCGGACGACGCGCGACGGCCGCCAACGCGACATGGCAATGCAGCGAACAGCCCAAATGCCCACCCGGCGGCGTGGATCGCACACCTCGCACTCCGCCTCCGGGTGCACGGACGGGATGGGATGACGCAGCCTGACTAGTCCTGACTCTGCTGCAATCTTAGTCCCTATATTTCAAAATTTCATGAATTTGAAGCCAGTGCGTCATAGGCGGTAGCAGGTGAAAAACGCGATCGGGTGGCGGTGAGGCAGACGGGAAGAGGAGCCGAGTGCGAGAGGAGCGGTTTGCAAGGAGCTCCAGGGTCGGAACTTGTTGCGGAGGGCGGATAACCCGACGCCACTCGGAGGGCGGAGAAACCGGAGGAGTGAGACATATAGATAGAGTAGGAACACAGCTGAATAGCACAGACACAGGACGGTAAAGAGACACAGCTGATCCCCAGACGCAAGAACCGGGGCGGAACAGTTGGACGACGGACGAGACGAAAATAGACGAGAAAGAAAGTCCGTACCCGAACGAGTATGCCTCTGTGATTATCGCAACGCGAGAAATCATATGCGGTTGCGCCCGATTATTTGCGGCCGTGACGATCGTCGTCCATCTCGGATGGAATCCAAGTTGCAATTACAAGTATTGCAGGGTTGGATGAGCCATCGTCACAGCAGAGACGACATTGAACAGCAGCCGATCTGCAATCGTTGCCCTAGGAGGATTGCGCACGCAACGGGGCCAGTATAACTTTTCACATTATTGCAGTCGTTCTGGAGACTCGTTTATCTCGTGGGCAGGGTCGCATTATTGCTGGATCAAATGCGGGTCAAGTGGGTCCCATATTGTCCGCCGGAGGCCGCCAGAAGGATGCGTACGTCCGCATTTTTTTCCGAGTCGGGTCACGTATCGCAGCAGGACAGCAGAACAGCGCAGCAAGAACAGCATCCATCGATTTTCCGATCGAGTTCCGTGCGGGACAGCATCGATAAATTAAAAGGCGCGAGACGGACAGACACGAGGACGAGCAAGCACACCAGAGCTGTTGAAAACAGTTAACAAGGCGCCACGGTGCGCGTCCCGAGTGAGCGAGTGAGCGTGACAGACAAACCGATTGGCGAAAAAAAAGGCAGTATGCGGATCCTCAGCTGACCAAGAAAGGCGAACCAGGGCGAACCCCATTTCCGCCGCGCTGTTGTCTGGACGGGTCCGGGGTAGATCCAAGTGAGACTTGCGTTTGTTGTCCTTCATGCATGCAGGGTCCAGTTTTGATTCATTTCCGCGCCATCGTACGCGTACGTGTCTCTTGTCCTCTTGTCTCGGTTCGTCCGTGTCTTTGTCTCGTCGATATCGCGTCTTGTCCAGTCCAAAATCGGGGCGGTAATTTTTTCGACCCGGATCCGGATATCTACAACACGCACTCCGAGGATTGTCGGGCCGTGCAGCACATGTGCATGAGAGGCCAGGCACATCCCGAGCATCCCATGGCAAGATTATCAGCGGCTGATTCGTTCGGCCTCGCTAACGTGTCCGGGAGTTACAGGCAACAGCTGAAAATGCCTCCGGGGAGATCCTCAAGCTGAACGATTTCAGGTGCGCCGGGGAAGTATTACCGGTGGGACGATGTTGAAGACAAGGGCAATGGAGGAGCTGGAATGAATGGATGGGAGAAGGTTGGATGACTGACTTCCTATAATATATTCAGAGGCCGACCGGTCAATCCAGGCATATTCACACATTTCGGAGAAATGTAACACTGAGATTGAGTGCGATGCATCGATGCTATTCAGGCCTGACCCCGTTTACATGCTTTACTGTAATTGGTCTTTGCACGGTATGAAGTCGAACAGGTGGGCCTGCATCAAAGACGCCTATTTGACCAATTGCAACAATTTTTTTTGGTTGTTGAGGGATCGTGCGTATCAATAATTCGGTGAACTTCCCCCTTGGTGCGAACAAATGGAAAACAGGGCAAGGAAGGGTAGCCGACCGGAATCCGTACCGGTCAGGAACGTTCATGCAACGTTCATGGACTCCAAAAAGGCAAGGCGCGCAGCCTACTCGCCATCCATAAATCACAATACAATAGCAAGGCCGCGGATCGTAGTACGCGGCGTGTCGGTGGAGCAGGAAGGATATAGAAGGACCCTGAGGTCTGAGGTTCGTCCATTCCTTCTTGGTGGACCCACAAGAATACAACGCTCCCTTGTTTGGATGATTCAGGCCAATTTCGGGCTGTTTCTTTGTCCAAATGGATAGCTCGCGTATGCTGATTATTAAATATCTCCGCGCTCCTCCGCGTTCACTTGGCGCCTGGCTGACAATTGATTATCCCAGTCGGGCGTCCCCACACACCCGCGATAAGAATATTATCACTGAATTAATCCTCGACTGGGGCA
>JARKIC010001328.1:0-131056 GCA_029378375.1 Mycena olivaceomarginata | reverse complement strand
GGGCCATCTTGCCCAGAGATAATCAAACAAGCGTTGTTCGTCCCGCATCTGGATTATTAACTCAATTTCTCCTGGAATAAAAATGACACAGCCCTGGCCATTGCGGCCATTTACATCCAATGAAATTCGGTGTGCCGATGATAATGCCGTGGGAAGGAGTACGAGCAGGTTCGAAAAAGACGCTCCCCAGAAGTGAGAGCTTGTGTGATGTCGTTCTGGTGAAAGCGTGGCCATGGTGTGCCTATAGATATACGGTCAGACTCCGTTCGATCAACAGACGATGCTTACCGGAAGTGAAAAACAATGACGACAGATCGAGCCGGGTGTCCCATCATTGGTAAATAGAAGAACAACAAATACGTGCACACTGCCGAGTCGTGTGAGCTCATTCTGGACGAAATCGCTGCGTCATAGAGCATTCGAAGGCGTTTCGAGGGCGCTTTGAGACCTATCCATGAGTTCAAATTTTCGCTCCAGCGTGTCGGCTGCGTGCTCTACATCCCAACAATTCTGTCAAAAATATGGTCTGTCTTCACACCTTTTGTCATTGTATATTGCCCACAGTATCACTTATCTGCCTATGGTCAAGTACACCTTGCCAAGAACTGGCCCGCCAGCATCACGAGCTGGAACATCGATTTTTATCTCTATGCTGAGAAGATCTGTAGATATTACACAGTATCAACAATACAGTGCACGCTGCATAGCTGTTTGGGCCTCCACAGGGAGTTATTGTCTGTATATTTTGCATGATTCAACTTCTGGAACTCATGAGGGTGACTCGAACTTTTGAATTGAGGCATCCAACCATCCCTGAAAAAACCCTGAAGGAGTTGAAAATTGTGAATCTTGGGTTTTCCTTTTTTGTGCCCGGTATGATGACGCATCAATTTGATCCAATCAAATAGATATGTTGTCCTCATCCTCCTGAGACCTGTCACATTGGTTTAGCCAAAAAATATGCATTCGTTGTCCTGCGTAGTCCAAAAAACCGATCGGTCATTCTTTTTGTACATTAGTGTATGCCAACCATCTGCGCAAATCACCAGAAGTTTGCATAACCTCCAGCATTTGCCAGGTCATGTGGACTGATCATAGAGTCGTGCTTGCGTTATGTAACAGCTGGACGGATGCCAAGAGGGAAAAAGCAAATGGGCTTGTGAAGTCAGAACTGCCTGCCCAGATGTGACAAATATTACACAACTTGAGTCGTTGGTGGTTAAATTTCCGTGGATATTTTAGCGTACTCATTCCATTCCCAGAAAGTTGATTCCACTGAAAAATTTGTAGGCGCAGCATACAGGATCTGCGACGAGTGGACCCGAAAAAAGAGTGATTTGCTCAATGAATGTGGAAGCTCCACTCATCTTTCCAGGGAGGGAGAACGCGAGATGCATTATCTCACAATCATTTAGAAAATGGAATGAGGCCAAAGGGACTGGTAGATAATCACCGGCGAATTAGTGACACGGAGATTGCATGATTTATCGACTTAGCCAAAATTTTGAGCAGCTTCTTGCAAAAGCATTTCTATTATAAATCGGTTTGTTGCCCCTAATATTCTGAGAATCTTTTTCTGCTAGGTACCCCGTCGGACTCTAATGAGAGCTTGTGCAAAGCGGCATGAAGCGGCATGCGCTCATGCCGCTTTTCGCGCATTGTGTAGATTTTTTTCTTGCCAAGTGCGCCTTTTCAGACTGAAACCCTACCCAGTGTCTTGAAAGGTGTGTAATGAGCCCTCCCTGCTCACAGATCATGTGCCTCGAGTCAGAGGAGGCATAGAATAACACCCAATTCTGACGTCATCATGCCAATCTGTGTTGGCATCACGTCCAAATCTTGCCGTGCTCTGTGACTCAACTGGTGCACCTGCAAAACATGCAGTGCATATTTAGAGCCTGACTGCCTGCTTTTGACCCAAAATTTGGTCAGAAATGGAGATGGCCCAAGCGGCATGCCGCTTTGCACAAGTGGCAAAAGCAGCATGCCGCTTGTGCACAAGCTCTCTAATACGTCAGACTTCTCCATGTTCGCATAGACCGACCAGATTGTGCTTACCGTCAACATCACCGAATACGCCCCTTTCGCTGCCGACACAAGAAGACTAGAGGCCCGAGAAGTACGTAGGCTGAGCCGTTACGTAGTCTCGAGGCGAAGTGACGCGAAATAGCAGTCACTTAGAGTGGTTGGATCTAACTTCGTACTTCATGTGCGTTGATTTCAATTCGACTCATCTATTCTCTTGACTTACGGCCCCACGGATTCGGAGTTGAACTCCACCTTTATTGAGTGCAACGCAGTCCGTGCATATGAAATTCAACTTCATTGCAGCTAGTTCCTCTTTACATGTGGCCTCATTTCCCACGCCGTTCAGTACGTTCCTATTGATTTCTGATTCTTGAAGTCCTGACCTGACCGTTGAGCAGGGGCGAATTTGAAGGTAAATTCCTTAAGTTGTGATACTAGATTTCATGCGCAAGCATGTTGCAACATTTGGTCCTCAGACCGCATCAGCCCCATCCAATCTAGGACTGTTCTTGTCATCTCATAACTTAGCTGTGCACATGCACTTCGACACGCGAAATAGACTCTTATCTGGATGTCCATGTCAATTCTTGAGCATCTGAGATGGCATCAATCACTTCGTCGAGCTCCAGCACGAATGCACGGAGAAAAATCAGGCAGAACTTGAACTTTGAAACAGGAATGTTTGGGTGCTCTCGCCGCTTGCGACATCGCTCGCAAGTCATCACACTGTCTGACATATTATTGAACAATACAGCGATACAAAAATCTGAGTACTCGCACCTGCTTCCCGCAGCGTCGCTCTGCACCTAGGTTAACAGATTGAAATCACTCGAATTTGGCTCTCGTCGTCGTCGCAGTTTCAGGTCATGATTTGTGAGATGATTGTAATTAAACGTCCACGGTCAAACACAATGTATATATACAAATCCGTGGAGCTTGCAATCGAAACGATTTCTTGAGCAAAGCACTCATTTATTCAACAGATAAACTGTAAGTACAATACAATTCCCAAATCCATACAACACGAAAGCGGCTAAAACTCCAGCTCGCATCGTGTACACGGAACTTGCGAATGCACTGAGCAAACATGTTTGTTGCTTGGGACATTGGCCGGCAAATAATACGCTCACTCTAGGAGACACAATCCCCGATTAGATGTACCGCTTTCCTCCGAAGAACTAGTGTCGAGACACTGAACTAAAGGTCTATCTGTTCCGTTGCAAATTCCCATTGACCGCAACTCCATCGGAAGTCTCAGCTGCTCCTTGGAATGAAGGACCCACTATGATGCATGCCATACCACCAATACTACACGCGATGTAGGATGACGGCCTGTAGTAGTTGTCACATTCCACCCGCATAAGTTGAATACTATTCTTCTTGAGTTCCGAAAAGAAGAAATCAGCATGGACTTAAATCGTGCGGCGCTGAACTGTTTCAACCATCCATTTTATGTGGTGTGATATCTCCAATTTGACATCTTTGCCCTCTAGAGTACCATTTCGCAGCTATCGATATAGTTCCAACCACCGACTCAATTTTTGACTCTGATGCTTTGGGGCTGGCAAAACCCCTCAATTTCGATGTGAAATTCGAATCGGTCGTTGATGCTGAGTATGGCAATGGTATTTTCTATATTTTCGTCACTAGTCTCTATTCTTTGTCTACATCCGACCATGCATCAGGAGGGCATACATTATCAAATGGCCATGGAGATTCTCTCGCCATTCTCGTGGACGCAGGCTTCCGGGGACCGTTTCTCAGGCCCAAGTCGCCCAATGGCGCGAAAATACCCACGCGGTGCTAGAGGAATATTCTTGGGCCGGAGGGACGACGAAGACGACGAGGAGGAGGGGGAGGCAATGGCGTATCAGGTGCATTATTTAGTGTTCCGTGTCCGGTTTCCATGCTTTCTTTGACTCTATTAGTCTATCCTATGCCTTCCAGTGGTATTTGATCTTGATGCCATTTGGCCAGCGGCCACTGCACCCTTATTCCTCCATGTTTCAATTTGTCGACTATCGTAAAATTCCGTGGATCTGACCAAAAGAGACTACCACTGTTATCCCTGGTTATTACGTCGATTTATTCTGTTCCGATGATTTGCTTCTGGAACCGAAGTTGTGCATCTTCTCAATATGTGTTCCTTCCGCCAAAATGTCTATGCCTCACCAAGTTTGACCCATCCATTATTTTCGGTGTTCCTGGCCCCTATTTCTAGATACCTTGCCTTTGGTGTTTATCATTCCTCCATTCTCATGCTGTATCTCCATTGCTAGGATTCTTCTTCGTTTAACCACTGCATTACAATCACTGTGGTTTCTCCCCGCTTCCTCCAAATGATCAAGGGATCAATTACAGAAACATTGACGGGTCTCACATGCTTTGATTTCCGGGGGCTCGATTTCTTTTTGGAGGATTTCGCCTTGCAGAAATGGCAGGAATAATTACCCTGCATACCAATGTGGGAAGAAAAACTCCCTGGTCCTTGTGGCAACAGTGTATGTTACGCAGCCAAAAAATTACTTCATAAGGAATGTTTTTGGGGAAGTCGTCTTCTCGGATTCCCCTAAAACCAGAAACTATGTGTTTTCAGGACCCCTCTTCCCAAAGACATTGAGGATTTATTATGTGTTAAGATTCCTCACGAGGTAGTTAGCTGACAGTTGACCGAAAACATGAGCCTGCGAATGGGAGCTCAGAGCGGCCGACTAAGGAGTGCAAAGGAGGAGTGATAGGTGATCGAGTACATGCAGTGAAGCATGTAGGACATAGAGATCGTGCGCTAGAAGATCCAGAAGGCACCCAGTTCCAAATGAGAAATCGATTATCAGATAGAGGTCCATGGCCTATGTCGGTTGAGAGAACGAAAAAATTCAAAACAATCAATTGCGAGAAAGAGAAAAAAAAGGGAAAAAGAGGGAGGGATTTCAGGATAATATCGGAACACTTACCGGCAGTTATTCCGGACCCAAATTCGTCATAGCATACAGTATAACACTTGAATTTTTCCGCGGCCCAAGCTGGCATCTGATGGATCAATGATTCCAAGAGGCCTAGTCCTACCGGAGGAAAAGCCTCCTATAGAACTAAGGACAGCCATCATCTTTCAAGATAGATCACGATCATATCTCTGCAATCATATCGCGTACTGCCGCATCTCGGCCTTTGCTTCGGAGTTTTTGTGGTAGGTACATGTACTAGTCGATTATGAGTATGCAAAATATCTAAGGGAAATCGCGAGAGGAAGGCATTGTGAACAGCGTCCAGATCCATCAAAAGTTAGTGTGTTGTGGAAGCTGATCATATTCTGGGCCAGAAAGCATCCAAAAGCTCCAATAAAAATTTGGCAGCTTAATGCGGGTGTTTAAAACATCTTCTCTCTCTTCAGAATTTTTTCCGGGACGCTGTTTTTACGTTGTGGAGGGAAAGGTCTCCAAAGTCACAAAATGTCACATCATTGGTTTGCAAGCGGAGTTTCAATTTGTCGCGCTCCTCCCTCAAAACGCAACGTCCCCGCTCCGGAAAAAAAGTCCGATGAGGCAGAAAGTTCAATGCAAACTATACTATGCCTCTCAAAATTTCTGGAAGCTCAGGGTAACCTGGAAGGCCAGACATCAGACTTTTGACAGATTTGTTGTGGCATTATACAATGCTAAAGAATGCGAAAAAATGCATGAAAACACCTGAGATGCCCCAACTGGCAATGCCAACAATTCTGACCGAAATTTTGACAACGCCGAAAAACTTCTGTGATACATTGGAACGGTAAATGAACGCACTGGACTTGGACATCCCAATGACTGTCCATGATCATACCAACAACTGCACCCTGTTTGGAGCACAATGCTTGTCTGAATATCCTGCAAAGACAAAATAATTTGAGTGAGCAATGCGAAAACGCCAAAAAAACATGTGAAATGCCGCAATGAAAATGTCAAAAGACTGAACGGGGGAGTTTTAAGCATGATTTCTTTCTCCTGTGGAAATTCCAGTAGTTGAACACCGGTTTGGGTTGAAAGGAGTATTCCCATACTAGTAATGTCACGCATCACTCGGTCCGAAATTTCCGCCCTGCCAAATGTCTCTGTATTCAATTGTAATCCACCACTAGGAACCTGTTATATCTTTAGAATTTCCTTTTTGGAAATCGGTCAACATATCCAAATATCTTCTATCCACTCATATTTTCCCTCCATAAGTGGTTCAGAGTGATTGGGTGACCAGAATACCGAGAACCACAGACCATTCAATGGCCAAAATTTTGTGGAAAGACGGAGACAGTGGGCCAAGTATTGCAAATCCAATGATTGTACTGAAACTTCTTCGAAATCAAACGAACATTCTAGACTCGAAAATTTCCTCTAAACAAACAATTGAATTATTCAAAGAAGTTCTCAAACTCATGATTAGTTGTCCATTCTTCTGTTTGATAGCTGTTTGTCGAAGTTTCCGCCTTGTCCGGCACGGCTTTTCTGCGAATGAAGGAATTGGAGGACATTGGTGAGGTCCTCAGGGTTTTCCGTTCAATTGTCCGAGTCTTAGGGGCATTTTGAGTGGTGGATTAACCGGAGAATCGGTATCGACGTTACAGGGTTTATATACGAGATCATGGAGGCAGTGCTAATAATGATTACATCAAGCAGTCCGCGAAAGGAAACATAGGTTGAATGAGCGGATGGCGATCGTTCGCAATGGAGAATCTGTCGAAACAATTAATCAGTAAAGAATGTATGAGAATAAAGAGAACAGAAAATAAATGGATGGGGACGTCACGAGGTGACGATCACACTCGTTACAACTGAATTCCTTGTTCAACGTCACTCAATCAACTCTCAGCTCTCATATCTCAGCGAATCTAATGCAATTTGATATACAATGCTACAATACATTGAATAGAAGGTTCTACTGACATGTTTAAATAATGAGAACCAAAGTATGCCAAGTTGTACTGCAAAGTGTAGTGAACTCCTTGGTCGACTTCGCTCAAATCTCATACCCCAGCTAATCTGGCTCATACTGGCGCAATGCGATATATAACAAACGGTCGCTGGCGCTTCGCGCCGGCTCCCACTTACTCAGTTTATTTGTTTGTGACTTTTTGTAGAGCAATCCAAAAGTTGTTTTGAAATGCTCTGCACAGAAATGTGGTAAAGCTGAAGTAAATGGTGACTCTGATTGCAACTCTAATGACTATTACACGGGAAGCCGGAGGGGGTCTAACAGCTGTCCGCAACCCCACCAACTCCGCCAATTTCCCCAAGAGAAAAAGTGGCTGCCAACCGCCGGCACGATGCTACGTAGTTATTATTTACCTACTTTCGTTTGAAATTCGACCAGTTATCACTGAAATCGCATTGGTCCAAAAAAGCAGGAATTTGTGATGGGAAAGCAGCGTACCACGACACATGAACATTTGTTTATCCCCTGAGCGTACCCAAGAGAGCAGAGGCGGTCGGCGCGAGATATATACCATAACCTTCAGTTTTACCATTCGCCATTTTGCCGCCGGAGGAGACGCCGGGAATCAGAAACCCGCCCTAACGTCAAAGTCAAAAACAGTATGATTCATGTACGTACTTCGAGTATGGGTTGAATCCTGTTCGCAGCCGTGCCGTGGAAGAGACTTGTCTCACTATATCAATTCCAAGGGAGGCGAGGAGTTCCTTGGCGGCTTCGAATCGAGCTTCCAACTTGACATCACAAACCAGGTAGCTGATACGAGCGTTAAATGTCGCTGTCGTTCAAACCGATGTTGGCCACGAACCCGTTTTGACCCTCAGCCGCTGCGTCCCTACGCCTGGCATGTCCGGTCCCGGTTCTTCGAAAACACGCTTGACCAGTTCCAGACTAAAGCTCCCGATGTAAGCATGAATAACTGGGGGAGTCTACGGAAAATTATCTGACTGCGCTACATTGTCGGGGTCTGGATCACCCTCGAGCGTGTTGCCGTCGGCGTCAACCACAACTTTGAACACGATCCGCTTCTCATGCTTCGGAGGAATATGTGCCTTGAGTCCGAAGGGGAGTCGGAGCGGGATTTCGCATTGCGGCTGCTTGACGTGGGCATGATCGCAGTATCGATGGAGAAGGAAATATTGCACTCCGTCCTCATATGCAGATCGGTGGCCCGTCTGCCTTGGTGGACTTTGTTTACCCCGGGATCTCCAGCAACCCCCACCTCCTCCTGAATACTTTCTCTATCGCATGATCTTAGCCCCTCGGAACTCGGATGTCTCCGAAGCAACGAAACGGTGTAAAGACAGGCCCCTGGACACTACTGTATAGTGTTGGTCACGGGTTCGGGTCAACCCGCCGGGTTCGGGTTGGATTGACCGGGTACGGGTCGCGGGTTGTGGTCAGATGCGACCCCCGGAAACCCGTACCCGACCCGCAGACCCGTCCGGTTTGGCACTTCTGTAAGCGAGCACCCTCCGCACCCACTAAGTATCATCTCGGTTTTGCGGGATCTCCGGGGCGTTGGGCATCAAACGGCCTAGATGGCACCACTAAGCTCTTGAGGGCATCTCAAACACCCAGGTTAGTACTTTATTTGAAGAGATTTCGACCTGTACTCACCAAGTTCCATGAGTTTGCCCGGAGCCTGTTCTGGTCAGGGTTATGACATCGACGTCAAGGCTGTGCGCATGTTCGGTGCTCGATGGAATAGATAGCCATGGAGGGAGAAAGGGGATTAGTCGGGGAGACGGTTGTACTACCATTTGAACACTTTCAGGGATTGGACATGGGTATCTGAGCCATATGAGCCATACGCCATCAATTTGCGCACTGCAAAAAAAAACCTCAGATGGCTCATATGGCTTGTGTGCAAACTCTATTGATGGGCCGGAAGGATGCTTTTGTTTGTTAAACACGATGCATTGTGCATTCAACTCGCGCCTCGAACGGTCAGCTTCTGCGGCACTCATCCCCGATGACTAGCAAACCGGCCCGGGGAAATGGTGTGCCGCAAACTGGATGTCACGGAGCTCATCTGTCGCCGAATCTGCCTCCCTCTCCCTCTCAAGAATTTCATTTCTTCTCTGTATCTCTGCACTCCTCTCCGTTGCAAGTCGGACCGCCTGCAAATGTGTCGCAGAAAGCAAGTGAGCAGCCGCACTCCTGGCTGCAATCCACGTTTCTCGGCCGCATATTTTACATTGGACTTTGGTGCGATCTTCATTGAATCTGAAGTCTTGAAAACACCCCAATTCATTGCAAGTTCACCACATCTAATAAACGGGTCTACCTTTCTCCTGGATTTTCCCACTTCCTTTAGGGCATTGGGGAATGAGCGTAAACTGGGGTCCTTCTGGGTGGTAGTAATCTGCGAGCTCGAACACGAATCCGCGGCAATCTTTTTCGACAAATGTTAATAATACATCCGAACTTCCCAAGGGGACTCATCGACTCGCTTTTGGCGGCATTGGTCAAGAACGTGGTGTTCCTTGGACTGAATCGGTGGCTGCTCGGCGGGGATCTGTCAAATCTACTTCTCTTTGACTCGCTCTCCAATTTCGACTGCACCCGACCACCCCAAACCACTTGTCCGTCACCGTTTTGCAGCATCAGTCCAGCAAAGTTTTCTGGGACTCCATCGGTTGCAAGCCAAAAAGCTCGAACAGCTGTCCTTGTCCAATATCATTGACTGGCCTGCCTTCGCGCACCTGGAAACTATCGCACCCGAAATCCCAAAAATGGAAGCCTGAGACAACAAGATTCTATGACTCGACGCTCGTCTGAACTCCCCAATCAACTCGCACTTTACTCGCACGCAACTCTACTTTACCTCTCGCCATGTCCTCTCGCGATAGCACCCCCGACGACGACAACATGCGCGCAATGAGGGAGGCCATGGCCCAAAGCTCTCCCCCAAAGCGTACTCACAGCGCCATGACCGGCAACGAGGACCTGGGCAGCGAACACCGCCTCCGGCACCGCTTCTGGTATCCGTACCAACCAAAACATTGTTTCCGCAGCTAGGCAGTATGCGGAGAGAAAACGGCTGCGCGGTGATCAAGTGACCGCATTAGAGGTCTTTTTAATGTGAGTAGTGCCTTCCTTTGCTTTTTTTTTTGTTTCGTGGCTTTGGCTCATGATTCTGTCCAAGGAACCCCCCTCCCTCCGCAGGCCAAGATGGTCGCCGACCTTTGGGCCCTCGGAAACCAAGTTGAGAAGATTGTTACGTCGAAACCCGCTTTTGAAGTCTCTGAGGATTGCGAGGTAATTTATTGTCTGCTGTTCAGTCTCATGTCTGACAAATCATATAGACAAATATCCGCAAGTAGCGCCCGCCGTCCTGTTGTCCAGCAAAATCAATGTCTACAAGGGCGACGGCATCACGCAGATTCTGACTGTATGTCTTCTATATTCCGCATCCCATGATCGACCCACTTAAACGCGACAGGACATCATCAAGAGGCACCGGTTCGATCTCCCACCCGGGGTGGAACACGTTCCAGCCGACTGGGCCAAGGTTCTCGCCATCGTCCAAGATGCCCTCACGCAGACGCGTTCGAAAGTCAAGAAGGAGGTCAGTCAGTCACCTAGTCGGTCTCCATTTAATTCTTACACAACTTTCCAAGATTGCCTGGAGCCTCAAAGTCAACAAATCAGACGAGCTTCGTGCGCCGCTCGCTCAGCACAAAAATATCTACCAGCTCGCACAAGCCATCGTCAAGGGAACCCAGTGTTCCGTCAATGTCGTCCTCTGTGCTCGTATCGCCGTCATGGTATGTCTTCATCGATGTTGCCGTCTTGATCTTAGTTTCCCCAGCGTGCTGTTTATCTCGAACATCCTGGTGCAAGTTCTGGGACGAGATGGACAAACGTCTCGCGCGGATCCGCAGAATGGGTGGAAACGACGCCAAGAAAATTACAAGGTACGGCGCTCTGAATATACATGAACCTGCATATTGAATCGATCATAGGGGATTCCGCCAAGCGTTGGAGGCGGACCAGGCTAAGCATGGGGTAAAGGCGACTACGAACTCGACGAGACGGTCGTCGACGAGTTCCAACAGAAATCGATGATCTCATTGATATTCGCGTTGTCGATGCCGCGACCTCGAGTTCCGCGCAAGGTGCTGTCGTGTAAACTGTTTAGATTCATGTAATCGCAATACAACTACATTTCTTGATTCAAACCTATCTGTGCGTCTATCTGAACTACCGCTGAGCTATATCTGAGATCACAGCCAGCCCATCTTGACTCGTTGGCTGGTCACCAGCTGCACCTGGCCCCATGCTGCACCCATTGACATGATTTCCTGGCGACACCTGAGCGGCACCTGGGATCCGCTCTTTTACGACATGCTGTGCGCACATTTTTGGCAGCTGCGGCTACGTGTCGGCACTTTGGCGGTGTACAATAGTTCGATTGAGCTAGTTTTTTATACGATGGACTGACAAGTGCCCCAGAGGGCCCCACGTCTTCGTATAAGCCGCATATCTCATAGCTCAAATCTAGTATAGAGCGGAGAGTTGGATAGAATTGTATTCCTCAATGCATTTAAATCATGCGACATATTACAGCAATTGGCAGTACCGAAGGCGCGGATCAAGAATGTTCTGTTTTGGGAAGTTTTTAAAGAATTCCGAATATCTCAGTGGGTTTTGCACCGATTCTCATGAAACCTTTATAGAAATACTTGGCTAATCTACTCGTTATGACCGGAAGTAACCGGAAGAGATGCTTCTTGGCGGGATATGGTATCCTTTGGCAATTCTTTACCCAGAATTCGGAAAGGAACCTAATTCAACATATCCAATCAAAAAAAGCATCTATTGCACTTTCTTTCTGTGAAAATCGGGATCTATGTAAATCATTTTTGATCAAGGCAGAGATTTTTGCCCTCTTTTGATTTATTCATGGAGCCATCTAAGAAGTCTGTACAACACCTAGATTTATTGTGCATATTTCTATAGGTCAACGACTAATTTTCGGATATTAAGATATCTAGAAATGCCATCAAGACAATGACAAGGAGGGAGATACGATCAATTTTCGATCAATGTCCAAATTTAATAATACACTTGGTACGAGATGTTGAACCTCAGGTTCAAGTGTGCTAATACATGCCAAACTCTCATAGATTGATAATCTGACCACAATAAAGGGAAAAGTGTGGAACAGATGCTGTTAAAACCGAATTTCCGGTTACTTTTGGTCATAACGAGTATGCGGAATTAGTGATAGAAAGAAAGTTGTAAAAAACATTTCAGAGAAAGTGGTTTGAAGGGCCTTTTCGTGGATGAACACAGTTTACAGGCATCCAAAGACGTCCAATGATGTGGATTTTTGTTAGGTAAGGCTTTGCTACATTTTGAAAGATGCGATAGAGTGATATTTGTAAAGAGTTCAGCAGTGAATTTAAATATCACAATATTTCCTGATTGCAGTGTTTGCCATGGTCTCAATGTCATTGCCAGCATGATAAACTAGGATATTGAAGATTGCCACTCTATCACAACTTTCAGAATGCATAAAAGTCTTCCTCACAAATCTAGGTCATTTGAACATCCCTAGATGCCGGTAAATTGAATTGACCCCCAAAATCACCCCCAAACCCAGCTCACCGACTATATAATTTTCACAGTTTTTTTCTATCACTAATTACGCCGAATTATCTAGCTATGTCTCATTTCAATCTGTGCAGAACTCATTGAGATATCGGCGAATCGGTCGCGAGGATCAGAAAATGCCCAAAACAGCATTTTTCTGATTCACGCCTTCGGTACTGCCATCTGCTGTAATGTTGCCGTGACTCAAAAAGTCGAGTCACGACTCGAGAAGTGGACTTCAAACAATATTCGACTCTGGACAGAAATACCGCACCATCCGTCTCGAAATCCTGAACGTGTTGGGTGAAGCACATAAACTCAGCAATGGCGTAAAGTGGATCATCGGGTGCCAGAAGCGGGACGGCATTGCCCTTGTGGATGAATTTGATGAAGTCCTCGGTCTCTGTGTCAATAAAATCCTCCAACAAAAATGTCCATCGAATGGATGAGGCATTGGCAATGTTGTTTCCTGAGACTTAATTATGGGAAACTGCAACACCTGCATGAACAAAGCGAAATTCAGGACTGTCAAAAGGCAGTTTCTCTGTGACCTTTAATTCTGAAGTGCTGGATGAATGAGTCGGTGAAACCCAGAAAATATTGCACAACTGGATTCGCGGTGGTTAAATTCCGTCACGGTCTTCATTAGCACTCATTTCACGCCCACAACCTGCTTCGACTAAACGTCCGCAGAAAGCAGAACACTCTTGTTGTGTCAAAGTTGAGACTTCGATGCCATCTGTAAGGATGGCATCTTCACACGTCAGCGATCCCATGTCAGCACACACCATCGCGCTGCAAATCTGCAGGGGACCAAATACCGGCTTTTTTGATTACATAATGAAATTTCTTCCGAAAAAACATGGCTTTCAGCAGAAACACTGTAGCACTGTGAGTACTGGCCCGATTGACCTAATTCCCGGATTTGTTATGCATCTGAGGTGGGCCTTCGGACGATCTACTTTCATAAGCAGTATGTCAACTAATTGTGATTCGGCACACACTTTGGTGAGGTAGATATCTAGCTCCTACCATATATAGACTACTACAAGAAACTTTGGGTAATATTAGTAAATATGGTAGGGGACGCGACTTCGCGACAACTTTGATGCATCAAACTTGCAACCCTAATAGCGAGGTCAGATATTGTTTGAAAGCTCTGTAAATGCATATTTGAGCAGCTATTGGTAGCTAAAAGACATTGTATGGGTCAAAATTTTAATATCCTGTAAATCGCTTTTTGATAGCCGATTTGGCGGGTTTGGGTCACGTGTAGGCCAAACAAGCACAACTTCCAGGAAATTTTCCCCGACCTCGCGAACACCACTATGGCATGCCCCAAATGTCCAGTTAAACGTGCCAGGGACTCTACTGGAGCCTTGACGAGAAAGGAGAATCGTTTGGAAAGGTTGTCGTTGGCTGTGCACATATTTTATCCCTTCCCGGTGCAGAAGTAGAATGAGTGTTCATTTTCTGGTTGATTCATAGTCCGGCTGGGTGAATGCATCTGCCAGCACACGAACAGAAAATTTAACCCCCCGGCGAACCATGTTATGGAATATTTTTTGAATTTTGAATTTTGTGGCTGTGCGCATATTTTCCCTTCCCAGTCGGCAGAGTCTGTTGACATCGGTTGACGTCGGTGGACTTCGGCCTACCCTGATCGGCAAGGTCGGTCGTAGTGATGTTGGTTTGGTTTGGTTTTCAAACCATGGTTTTGGTTTGGTTTCAGCTGGTTTTGGTTCTAGAATCCTCAAACCAAAACCAAAACCATGGAGCATGGTTTGGTTTGGTTTGGTTTTGGTTTAAACCATGGTTTGCCCACCTTTTCTGCCATCAAGAGATCCAGGCCCATATTTGTAAAGGATTTTTGACTGGATGGGGCTAGAATCTCTCACAACTCTGCAGCCTGGTCACTTCCCATTTGCAGGTCATGTTCGTGGTTGGCCGAGGTTCGGAGCGGCAAGCCGATCAGCCGACATCAGCTGCATCAATTAATTCTACGGCTTAAGTCGCACAAGCTACCATAGTGCTTCGGCATGTGAAAGTGAGCAGGTAAATGTATCTGTAGTGGGAGAAGAATGAACTAATACCTGGTTTAGTCCAAATACTACCGGGAAATTTATAAGCTGGAAACCATGGTTCTAACCGTTGGTCTTGGTTTCACAGGCTTCAAACCAAAACCAAAACCAGCATTAAACCATGACTTGGTTTGGTTTGGTTTCAACAAACCATGGTTTTGGTTTGCTGGTTTCTTGGTTTCAAACCAAACCAAGAACATCACTAGTCGGTCGACGCCACGTCGGCACATTTGTGCCTACCTGTGCCGACGGGTCGGTTGACATCTGGTCCACCGAGCCTGCCTACCTCGGTCTCGCCTCCCTAGCTTTGCTGCCTCTCTGGCCTCTCTTACACCGTTGCTCGGCCTCTGTGCGTTGCTAGGCATTTATTGGGCTGATAGTAGATTTGATTGCTTCTCCCGGACACGTCCACCCCACGTCCACCGTCAGTCCTGACCTCAAAGCGGCGATTCTGTGAGCTGATGTAGGCTCACGTCCTGTTTCTTTGTCCCTACTGCCACCCCAACAAGTTGACGATCAGCCAAAAGCAGCTTGAGGCCATCCAGACAGCAATGCTGCCGGGCGGCAAACGTGTGATGATGTGATGACCGGTGACAGCAGATGGTTCTCATGTCAGACAAACATGACACACCGTGTATTATCCAATCTGGCAACCCCAACAGCGACGCGAATGCTCGAAGGTGAGTTATTACGGTTTGTGGTCGCGGACTGATGTCGTCCTACGGCCGCAGACTCGGTTTACCACCGGATTGCCTACCCTCTGCCGACGAGGGTAGGCAGAGCCTCTGTCGACGGCCCCTCGGAATGCAGTGTATCACCTTACTTGAAACATAACTACAGTCGTCACTGTCATACTACGATGTCGTGAGATCGAGGTCTACGAGGGAACACCCCCACCGCCCCCTGCCTGCCTGAGCACGCGTCCAACTGCTCCACGGCCTCGGTGTTGCAGAGGCCGCCAACAGGGGTCAAGTGTTCCCTCGCCGAAGGGTCACAACGGCGGTGCGCACCTGAGTCGGCGGCGCACGCCCATCTTATCCATCCCGGACTAGCGAGCGCTATCGCGATCCGTGTGAGTGAATTTGAGCTTCTTCGGTGCAAGATAACTGATGCAATATAATAGCTACATCCACCGCAGGAGCGGAGTGCTGCCAATGCGGAGATTGCCAGTGAGTTTCCTTTCGTTCTTAGTTGATATAGGCATACAAACGACGCCCTAGTCAAGCCCTGGACAAACTCGAGAGCCCTGTAGTGAATTGTCTCTTCGATGGAGTTTCAACCACGTGGCTGAACGGTTGGGCTTGCACAATATGTGGCTGACCATCCCGCGATTTTTTCACGGGGACACGAATTAAACGTCTCGCAGAAGTCTCCTGTCGTTGAAACTGCAGTCCCGCACCATGCTCCACCATCAATACTGCCAGCTCTCTTTCTCCTTTCTCCACTTCAAATCGTCCCCGCACGCCCGTTCAACTCACTCGGTCTACCATTCATTCCATAATTCAACCTGGGGCCACTTCCACAGTACTGGATTTTTTCCTTCAAATCGACACCGGGTGTGACGCGTGACCATTTCAACCAGTTCGACAATTCGACACCGGTCAGGGAGGCAATGCGAGGCCGCGAAGCGGCCGAGCAGCCGCTTGTTGAATGATTACAATTAGTGATACGGTCGTATAACACTAGACTCCAACATAAGCTGATGAATGGCTTGCAGTGAGAATGCGGCGTGATGAATGGAAGGATGAGATATCCCATGAACTCTGCATAGAAATTAATCGCATGCCAAACTTTTCCTTCGCTAGGGTTCTCAGGCATGAGTAGTTTGTACTGCAAGCTATGCATTTCTTGAACCAGGCTGATACTATGCCTGTCCGAGAGCACATATGATTGATAGTTTCATCCCATTCCTCAGAAATGACCTTCAGAAGGGTAGTGAATTGGATTCTGGCCTCGAGAATGGCTTTCTGCATGGAAGTACGATGGAAAATAGTGGCTAGGCTGCCTCGCGACAAAAATGCGGCAGCCACTGCACCAGCCACCATAATGACGTAGACACCTGGTACCGCATGCCGGAAAAGCCACCTGGTGGCTGCCGGTGGCTACCGCAAACTCTCTATTGTGAAGAAGGAGAAAGAAAGAAATAAAATTGTGCACATCTCGTTGCGTGGCAGTCAAAATTTTCCTGTTTGGGATGTTTTCAAAGAATTGTCAGTAAATCAACCAGTTCTGTACCGATTGGATGAAACCTAGGTAGATCTGTCGGGCTAATTCATTCGCAATTAGTGATAGAAAGCGATTATGAAAATATTATATATTAGGTAATTTCTGCTTTGGAACATTTTCGTGCCAAATAGTGTTTTGCATGTCCAGGACATGTCCCAGTGACCTAATATTTTGGAGGGACAACATATATACCTGAATAACCACGTGATAGAGCCAGAATTATGGATATTTTTGTTACAGTCCTTGTAGCTCCATTGGATACATTTAGCAGTTTTGGCATTCAGAAATATTGTAAGAATTGCTTTCATATCGAGATTTTATATAATTAGGCTCTATCACATTTAGTCTTAGGTATATATGTTGTCCCTCCCAAAATATTAGGTCACTGGGACATGTTCTGGACATACAAAACACTATTTGGCACGAAAATGGTCCAAAAGCAGAAATTACCTAATATATAATATTTTCATAAATCGCTTTCTATCACTAATTGCGCATGAATTAGCCCGACAGATCTACCTAGGTTTCATCCAAATTGGTGCGGAACTGGCTGAGTTACTAACATTCTTTGAAAAACATCCCAAAACAGGAAAATTTTGACCGCGCCTTCGGTTCCGACATTGGCTGTAATTGCAAGCCAGAATATCCCAGCCAGGGTTCAAATTGGGACGGTGGAGTGTGTGAGAGCGAGAATATCACAGTTTTGATCTGACCCGTGACTCCTGCACAGCCATGCCGATATGGAGAGTTCCAGGTGCTCTGGCTTGCAATTAAGGTTTGAAGCAAAAAGCTTAAATCGGTCAAGCACCTGCTTATCCCTGCCAAATATAGCCATTTTCTCATGCCCAGAAAAGCGTGACTTGGTATGGAGAGCAAATCAAATGCTGCGAATGGCAGATGATGCCCAGCACTGTTCTGAGCAGTTCGGTCTGTTTGAAATCGCCCGTACTGCTCTGGTTTTTAGCCAGAGCACATGGTGACTGAGAATAGACAAACACATCCAATTGGTGTGTACCACACACATCTCTTTTTGATTTCTCTCTTTATGAATATAGAGGGGTGTGATAAAAACATTTCAACTATTTTTTCCTCTTCATCTGAGTTAGAGATCATATGGATAGAGAAAATTCTGTGCTGGTTACACAGAAAGACTTCAAAACAAGGCAGGAATGGCAGGAAGCTAAAAAAAAATTAAAAATTTTGGCTCTATCACCTCACTCGATACATATACAAGTCCTCTGTCCCAAAAGATCAGGACGTTTGGGCAAGAACTTGGCTTGCTAATTGGAATTCATGGCTGGAGGAGCCTCAGTTGCAGGAGGATAGAAAATATGATATTTTCTGGGTTTTTCATCACTAATTGCTCCTGAATTAGTCGGAATTATCTACCCATATTTCATTTCAATCTGTGCAAAACTCATAGAGATATGAGGGAATCGGTCGGGGGGATCAGAATTTGCCCAAAATGGCAATTTTTGTGTTCGCGCCTTCGGTACTGCCAATGGCTGTAATTCAAAAAACTTTCTCTGGCCGATTTGGTCACTAAATTTTGGTACGTGACTAGGTGGACCTGCACCATACTCAAGATATCTATCAGATATGGAATATCCTGAGGCGCGAAGGCTCGGGTACTCTGCCCTCGGGAGACTACTTTGAGTGACGCTTCGGTGACACCTTCTTCCTCGTACCACCCACCATCTCCCTTATCGCAATGGCCAGAGTCGTGTCGGGTTTCGCGTCCTTCCCTCTTTCCCCTCTTCCCCCTTTTCTGATACCCTGCTCGCGTCTAGAAACCAAACCAAGACCGCCAACACAAAGACCAAGTCCAAGACTAACGCAGGTGGTTCTCTTCTTTGTCCGGTCTTTTCCACTACTGATTCCGTATGTCGTTCTCCAGATGGCACCGAAAAGACGAAATGCGCCCCAACTGCGTACAACCTCTTCGTCTCCAGGCAGCTGAAGAAGTGGAAGAAGAAATCCTCGACAAACCCTATAAGGAGGGTATGAGCGCCGTACGTTCGCGAGCGATCATCCCTTTTCCCTTCGTTCCTCATCCTCTCTCCTCCAGGTCGCTCTCCTCTGGGCCGACACGGCAAGCCCTTTGTCAAGCACACGCCCAAGACCCAAGCAGCCTAAAGAGAAGGCGACGAAATCCAAGCCCAAGACAAAGCCGAAGAAAGCCGTCACGTCGAGGAGGAGGAGGACAACGAGGATGAGAGCGAGAACGAGATCCCTACGACCAACTAAGGTACATACGTACTCTGCCGTCGACATCGCATCCTCATTGTCGCTCATCGCTCCTCCCAGCTCTGATCCTTTGATTCCTCTCTACCCTGTCGCTTTATATACCTGACCGCACGCAAAGGCTCCACCCCAATAGAGTTTGATGTGATGATGATGCTGAGTTATTCTATGTTACACAGTAGGTGGTCGGGAATGACTACCTACCGTAAAAGTTTGCCCGCAAAACGTTGAATTTGAGGCAGTATTTAGGTTGGCAAATTCTCCCATAGTATTAGAACAATACAGACTTCAATCTTCTCTACATAAGCCGTGAACTTAATATCGCCTCGGCCTGCCGTGCATCTGCACTTCCTGCGCCGTAAATCCTTCCGTGTTCAGTTTCATGGCATGACATGGGTTCGAGTCCCGGTGTCTGCACTATTTTGCTCCGGAGTGGAACGTCGTTTAAACTGTGGTTATGGGAACATCCATGACGTTTTTTTCACTATCTTCTATCATGTATTCATAATACTTCATCGCGATTCACCCCGACACAGTGGGCCCCATACATTGCGCACAAAACCATCATGGAACATCAAACATCATGATTTTCACTTCCAAAAAGGACTACTTACCACCTCTATACAGATCAGATGATCCAGAAATTCAAGGCAGGATGGCTTGGTACAGTGAACACACGGATTAAACCCTGTTCAAAACTGTTATTGAACATTGCTTAACCCTGTTAAGCAGGAGGTTGAAACCTCTGTTTAAACCATTGTCGAATCCCGGTTTAACACGCCGGTGTTTAATCTGCACCTCCAATGGGGGTGAGAGCGCACCTTCCATCGAAACCGTACTCGTGCCGGCGGCTCTGTCGGTGTTGATCTGCATCCACGGGTTAGCAAGCATGCAGGGCAGCACGAAAGGAATGATGAACAGAAATCGCAAGCAGTAAACCGTTGAGACGACAATCTCGCCTGTCAAAGAAATCGCGTCATCTTCGAGTCGAATACTAGTAAAGGGCCAGAAAGACTCACCTGAACTCGTCTTCTGCTGAATGCGACACTTGCCACGGTGGGAGGATGGCTCGCAAAGGTATGTAAATCACATTAGTTTGAGGTATGGAATACCAAAAAATGGGGGAAGAGGTAAGGGGAATAAAGGGTGGACGGAAGGAAGTGGGATACGTGAAAAGGAGGGGAAACGAGGATGAATGAAGGTGACAGCCATTGATAAAACACCCTGATTATTGACAGAACAACGGCACACCGGATTTATCACAGCTTTGTTAGGCTTGCAGAGGCCTCCGACTATTTAGTGCGAGTGGTTATTTATTTATTTAATTATTCTTCCTTTTTTGATGCATTGATGCATTGATGCATGTACCTCACCAGATGGCAGCCAAAGCGAAACGAAAGGAACTAGTCATTAGTACGAGTGGTGGTTGAAACGCATGACACAGAATCGTTTTGTTTCAGTAGTGTAACGTATAACAGAACAATGTACATGGTTTTTATTTCAATGTACTGACTGGGTCTCGTTAACGTTCAATGTACTTTCAACCGCTGTTCAGACTCAGGGAGTTGGAAAGCACGGAACGACAGTACACTGTCTTTGTTTAATTTTTCAACGATGGATAGTTGCCTGTCAGGTTGAGGCTAGCAAATCCTGAGTACTTACGCCGGAGCGAAGCGAAGGCGGTCCGGACGATGGTCGTGAAGACCGGCAACGAGTGGGCGGTAGGGATTCACCCCGTCCCGCGAGGATTCATATAGAGTCCATGCGCGAGAGACCCCCTCAGCCAAAATGGAAGCTCCCCGCGTTGCACCCCTGGTGACATCACCTATTGCCGCGTCTCCATCGAAGCTATCAAGAGATCGTCCGTCGAAAACCAAGGCAGTTAGCGATTTGGATGCCAAGGAAAAGGCTGCAGCTGCAGCGCGGGTTTGTTTTGATGACCTGCCCAGTGGTCGCAACTAACGTACTGTGGACTGTAGCTGAGGGCAGCCAGGGTCAAAAAGCCTGCGTTGACGTCCTTGACATCGCTGACTGTCAATGGTGACTTCCGCGCGTACGCCCGCTCGAAAGCGCTCAGTTGGGCCTTCAACACGGATGTGTTCATCTTGCCCATCGATATAATGACCTCAAAAACCGACCCAAGAATACCGAAGAGCTGAAATCACAAGCTGCCGAGCGCATTACTGCTATGGAAAATAAACCTGGAGATGCCACCTCCGCTGTATTCAAGGATAAGAATGGCGTCACGCTCGCTTGCGTGTTTGCTCGAAGATCCCTGAACGCGATGAAGATTCACGGGGTGCGTATAAACTTCTCATTTCTCTTCATTTCCCGATGTATCCTTAGGCCTATCCTGGTACTGTGGGACGAACGCTGGAACATTTTTCGGAGTCAGCACGCAATGAGGACAACTACGACGGCCTCAATGTAAGTGATTTCTTGCAATGTCGGAGTTCTTTCTTCTGATTTGTGTGTCAGGAATCTCTAATCAGGAGAACGTGGGAAGCAACGCAGACCCTTCATTCCGTTGTACAACCCATCACTCCGGAGAGAGACGTGAGACATAACGACGAAAAGTATATGGTCTATATTCCCTCTGGGAATACGCCGGAGAAGTCTGAACGTGCTGGGGTCACTCACCTTGTTCATTGCTGGACAATGCAGGGGCATTCAGTAAGCCTTCTCATCGTCGGTAGTGTTTCGGCTTGTTCAGCTGGAACTCTGCTCATAGAAAGGACCCTTCATGCCTCAAAGCGATTTTTTAAGAGGTTGCCAGGCGGCGTTGGCGGTCAAACATTACTATAGAGCTACGCAGGAGGTTGCGATTATCTCAGCTGCATGTTCGAGGTTGCGTACCCAGAGTACCATGCCAGATACACGGCAAGCATTCAAAAGCTGGCGTTTGGAGACTGCAGATCCGGGGCCTTGGATTGGAAAAGCCATCGTATACAAAACGTCCAGGTATCGGAGCACGTTGATGGGTTGGATGATGACCAACGGCTTCCTTCTGCGTCGGGGGACTTCGACGGGGGGAGCTATGTACTTGCCAGACATTGGTATGAAAGTCAGGTAAGGCACACCCGGTTCTGTCTGAGTCCCATCTCAATCCATGTATGCAGCTATCAGCCGGGGGACATCTTATATTCATGTCAGGACTCTTATACCACTGCGGTCGGGAAGTGGTCGCCCAGCAGTCGGAATCAGCCCAGAGGGAATCACGCCGGGAAGAATCAGTCATGTATTCTTTTCCCCTCAAAATTCCATCGCTCAGCTTGACGGGAAACCTGAAGGTTGGATGATGCGAACCATGGGGAGGCGCTCCGTGGCTCAGACGAAGGGGTGGCTGCGATGTCAGGGGTAAGTAATACCAATGGAAATACTGACCCTTTTTCGTCTTTTTTCCCGACTTTATTAATAATGATAAATAAATAAACGATTCCACCCTGTTAGTTACACATAAGTGGGTGACTAGCCATAAGATTAAAACAATTCTGCTGGGGATTAATTCTGTGTCGTGTCGCAAAGATGGCGGGGCAGCTGGCAAGCGCAGTGAAAAACCCGGATCTGTCGTGGGAACAAATTCAAACTATCCGATAATTTGTCATAAGGGTGGCCACCTACCATATAATTTCGTTCAAATTGAACCCGCCCTACGGTAATTATATAGGGTTTCTTGTATACCTCGTTTCTTCCATTTGCCATGTGTAAATGCTGCCACGGTCTTCATAAGAAAATTAATTGGTAGGCGTTATCATCAGTTTTAGTCCGATACAATACTCCAATTTAGTCTCTCGTAGACAGACACTACAAACATAACTTACCTCGTACCTCGGTTGTTTGTAGTCTGTTGATCAGCTTGATTGCTTGATCGCTCGCCGACCTTATTACAAATCATCGGAGTTTTCACGTCCGGTCACATCTTGTCACAGGCGGCGGGGACGCGTCTTCTTCACATCTACGGCCATCCTTGGGCTTTCGCACGCGTACAACCACCCGAGGATACATCAGAGACATCTGGGAGTCGCCAAAATTGAGGACAGTCCTCCGCAGCGATAGCTGGGATGTCACAGGTAAAATTTCGCATTTTCTTGTCTTGGCAAGCATAAAGCAGCACGCTAAGCATCAGCGAGTGGGCGCCAAGTCTCTGCCTGGCTTCCAAACACCAGACATACACCCAATAAGATATATATATTCAAAATATTTCAGGGTAAAAGGAACAGCTACGACCCTGCTCAGAGTACGACCCATCATCGCCTGCGGTGCGTGCGGCGCCGATGCGGCCAGGCTTTACGCAATAACCTCGACCGCATGGGGTGAACAAGAGCTGGAAACATAAGGACTTGTGGCAGATGATGAGTAGCAGCAACCCACCTTGATAGCGGACAACGGCGGGCGATCTTCAACGTCGACGCGCCGTTAAACACAGGCCAGAATCAAAATTAAACTTTTCTCCCATCCACCTATCCCTACCTCTCCATCCTCACCAACCAACAACGAACTGGCTCCTGAAAATCATATAAGCCGATAGAGATGCGGTCCAAGTGTAGCTTACTCGGCGCGAAAGACAGCACCTCGCGACCCCGCAGGGCCAAAATCTGGGTGTTGCTCATCTGTTTCTTCTTCACATCACCTTGGCCTTTGTACGCGCGCGAGGGTCCGGGGGTTTCTGTATCTCCTGCTTTGCCTCGAGTCAGAATCATTTGACCTTCTCGCTGCCGGTGTCCTCGCCGCCGCTGGGCTGCAGAACGAATCAGCTTGGGAATGTAAAATCGGCAAGAGCGAAGACATAGAGCGCCATCTGCGCCAATACACCGTGTGTGACCCCAATGGCCAGCAAACCCCCATCCTTGTTTACGGTTTTTGTCGCGTCCACATCGTAAGGTGGCCGGCGCGTTGTCCGTTCACTCCGCTGTGCCTCGCTGATATCGAACTCATAGCGCCTCGTCCATCTCGTGTTGACGAGTATGGACTCCCATGTGGCACTATATGCATGTCCCGGCTGTGGCGGTCGCCCATCGTGAATTTTTCGATGTACAACGTGCTGGAGGGTTGAGGGCAATCCGAGCTGTCGTTTAGGCCCAATTGGGATCAATATTCAGATTTGTTTGGAAGAGAACTTACCGTAGGTGGCGTATGTACCTGATTGGACGATTTCGTAACGATGGTCAAAATATAGGGATTTTGGTCCAGACAAGTAAATGGCGTTGGCTTCGGCGGTCGCCTCATAATTTGCTCCTTGTTCTTTTTCAGAGCTCACGACCGTTAGAGAAACACTAATCATATTGGGTAGGGGTACGGTGACGGAGGAGTTCAGCATGAAGGGAATGGTGACTTTGAAAAAATCAGTGTATGTTGGGACGGAACTCAAAAGTCGAAGAATCTCACTAGGGCTGGTACACAGATCAAGCGAACACCGAAGAGGCCACAATCTGTGGAGATAGAGTAGAAAAATGTGTCTTCATCATGGGGATGCACGGCGAGCTTCAACTGCGAGCAAGCCGTTGCGAGGGAGTCCTCGGAGGGACACACTCTCTCGAGTCTCGGCCACCGTGGAACTTTTTGCTTGATTTGAGCGACCGTGAGCACTCCCGGGATCCTTTCAGTGGCATAGAAGTGCGATTGCAGGTTGCTGGGGGCCAGAGAGAGTAAGGGAAAGCAGAAGTGTAATGGCGGTATGAAATGGACGGGCCGTGGGAACATATTCAAACTCCGATGATTAGTAATAAGGTCGGCGACCAATTGGGTATTTCTGAGGTAGAGATTAAGGATGGACTGCCGCATACCGTGAAGACCCACATTTTCAAAGCGAGCCCGTGCCAGAGGAAAAATGCGACCTTCTCGAGGGAGGTGAGCGTGCGTCGTATACCAATGATCTGGGACTGATAATTTTTCCTCGAATTTATATTATGGTTTCATCACGGCTCGCCAAAATGTTCTTTTCGGCGGTATCCCAAAGTGGCAAAATGGGCTAGTGGGCCACGTGCTCGAATTCTCCGTTAGCTCTTGTGATTATTTACCACAGGACATCCCAAATCGTTTAGGGATATACTCACACTATTATATGCATATAACTCCCACATCTGAACAATACCAAGGTCGTAACAATTTCCGTTCAGGCCAGTAGGGGGGGTGAAATGGCAGTGCAAATTGAACGGCTTGCCCCACAAGGCACAGAGGGTGTTGAGTCCCTAAATTAAGACATAAACATGTTCATAGGATGTATTCAAACCTAACTGGGCTCAAAAGGTACCACCCGCAAATTCATAACCCCTCAACAAAATCCATCTTTGTCTGCGCCTGAAATTTGATGGTTTTGATTAGTTGCTCGCTGTGACATGGAAGTCGCGCAGCTAAAATATCGTAAACTTGTGAGATTACACATTTAGTGGTATAGATTGCGACAGCAAAGTTCTAAGTTGGTAGCACACTCAGCTGGTCCGTTAGAGAGGTGGCCGAACTGTGCGGTTCGGGGTCAGCTTGTGGTCTTCTTCGCAGACTCTGGAGGAGATATATCATCATTTGCAGTATGATGGCCTCCAAGATCGTGCCTCCAAACTAGGGGAAGAGAACGAGCCAAAAACCCTCGCAAATCGAATAGGTATTGGTGGAGAAACAAGCGGAAAACGAACGCCAAGGCTGTTCGGAGATAAGAAGTACAAGATTGGGGTTCAAAATGCGAATTAAAACCATTCAATAGTGCAGCCACTGGGTTCAAAATGGCAGCACGGAGCATGTGATTCAAAATGGCATTCGGTGCCATGGGGGGTCAAAATGCGAATTAAACCATTCAAATAGTGCAGCACTGGGTTTCAAAATGGCAGCACGGAGCATGTGATTCAAAATGGCATTCGGTGCCATGGGGGTCAAATCGGGTTTAAATATTATTTACTCAAGTCTAACGGGCGCGCTATGTTGGTTGTCGCGAGGATATTCGCACCCTTCCCATGCTGGGGTGAAGCGCCTTGAGCTTTATGGGGGGGCTGCCGTACTTCCTGCTGTGCTCTCCACGGTACACGCAGCGTAACGCTCCGCGCGAGTGGATCGCCCTGTCTGCATGTGCAGTGGGGCCGTAATTCCTGCTTGTGCGCACCACGGCGCAAGTAGCGTACCGCCCCGTGTTGGCGCGAGTGGCATCCGGGACACCGAGCGAGTATAAAGGTCGAGGGAGTAACAGGATATTCGCAGCTCCTCTCTTCCTCGCCTTTCACTGCTCGCCAGGTCCGTCTTTATCTTTACTTATTTATAGCTCTCTTTTGTTCCTGACATTTCACTGCACGCTAGTGTTAAGTTCTCTCGTATCCGAATATACTTCGCTCGCCCTCCGTATCTTCCATCCATAGTCACTATCACTCCTATGTCAACAGATGCCGACCACTCAATCCAACGCCTGTTCCCACCGGAGCCGTCGGACAGCTCCTCTCTTCCTCGCCTTTCACTGCTCGCCAGTGTTAAGTTCTCTCGTATCCGAATATACTTCGCTCGCCCTCCGTATCTTCCATCCATAGTCACTATCACTCCTATGTCAACAGATGCCGACCAACTCAATCCAACGCCTGTTCCCACCGGAGCCGTCGGACAGCCGAAGTCAT
Source organism: Mycena olivaceomarginata (assembly GCA_029378375.1). Lineage (NCBI taxonomy): Eukaryota > Fungi > Basidiomycota > Agaricomycetes > Agaricales > Mycenaceae > Mycena > Mycena olivaceomarginata. The sequence continues at coordinate 104,325 of JARKIC010001328.1, read as the reverse complement.
CAAGAAATGTACAGACCTCGTCCAGGACTTCCGGGATGGGAAAATCACCAAGGTTGTCGCTTGCACAAAGATTATGCAGACTCTACCCTCTGCCTTCGTTGAAGGGGGTAGCGGGGAGCAAGCAGCCCAGTCCTACTTCGAAATCTTGGACCAGACTGAGAAAGTGCTCGCGGAAGCAGCAAAGTGCGGTACTGGCAGTGGAGGAGCGGGCACCAGTGGAGATTGCCCCCGTTTCAGGTCCCCTAATGGAGGCGGAAATGAGGCAGGCTCCGGCGCTGGTTGTTCAGGATGAGGGAAGGGGAAACAGAGGTCGCACCCCCTCTCGTTCCCCGCACAGAGGAGACAGAAATCGCTCCCGCTCTTTTTCTCCGTATGATGAGTCCGGAGCCAAGAGGCGCAGGGTCAACGACGCACTTCTCCCATGGATCGTCGAGGACTTCCTCGTTGAGCCTACTCTCTCGCCTGAACTCGCCAAAACCCCGCAGTCAACTTGCCGAGTACTCAAAAGATCCGAAATACGTGCTTGGAACCATCCTCAACTCCACACGGCACATTGCTTTCCCCGAATCCGAATGGCTTGCTATCGTTAAAGGACAGGCTGTCGACCTCAATAAAGTCATTACCAGCCAGTTCTCCGTCTCCCACGAGAGACAAGCGCGCTGAATCCATCGGGGACGGTGTCCAACTCCTTTTCGGATCTTCTACACAACACCCACCAAACAGTCAAACACCCAGTCAGACTGGATCAACCGCATGGACCAGAGCTGCTGAGGCGATTATCTTCGTTTTCCCGCACCGCAGACGTGAGCTCGAAACATACCGACAGTACGTCATGGACCTTTTCACCAGCTCAGCTGAGCACGTCCACGAGCGCATCATTCTCCTCGACCGGAAGCTCCGCAACGAGGCAGCAGGCCGTCGAGACCTCGAGCTCAGTGACTGCCGGCAGTTCAGTCATTGGGAGCGCTCCTTCCTCAATGACAACGGAGCTGCTTACCTCGAGTCAAAGCCAAAAGCGAAAGATTCTTCCGGGAGAGGAGCCGGGAACAACGGCGGTGGCGGAAAGGACGGACAAAAGAAGGTTAATGAGCTTTGCAAGCGTTTCAACGAAGAGCGCTGCCCCTCCAATAATCCACCTGCCGGTACATCCACATCTGCTCGCGTTGCAGGCGCAACCACCCTGTCACCAGGTGCGACCGTCCAGCCGCTGTTCCCGAGTGATTCAGAGCCCCTTGAGCCAAGAGCTAAGCGGCCGAGATACCTCAGGGAATTTATTTGGACTGGCTTCGACACTAGTCACAGTCCAACTGCGAGAAACGACTGAATTTGACCCACCTTTGCCCCGGCCTCCTCTTTCTGAGTATACCCAACCGTCATGAGGACGCTGACGGAGAACAAACATCTGTTCAAACTTGTTACTCCAATAACATCGATGTCTTCCAATCTCTACTCACACGTCACCCCAACCAACCTTTGTCCGCTCCGTTGTGGACGGCCTCCGTGAGGGTTTCTGGCCCTGGGCCGACACTCATCCGGGGTTTTATCCAGAGACATACGACGTATCGGACTGCCCTTTGAAAACTGAGAAAGAAAGGCAGTTCGTGCGCGATCAGCGTGATGCGGAGATAGCACTGGAAGATTCTCCCCGGCATTCGGGCCTGAACTCCTCCCTGGCATGTACAGTGAACCAATCCACGCCGTCCCCAAACTAAATTCAGAGAAACTGCGCCTCGTCGTTAACCACAAGTTCGGTGACTTCAGCCTAAACTCCATGATCCCGCGTGAAGCTATCGTCGGTTCTCCGATAGACACTCTCAAAAACCTCGGTGACCGCATCCTCATCCTTGCGACGCATCCATGGTCCAGATACGCAACTTGTTGTATGGAAATCCGACGCCTCCCAGGCCTACCGTCGTCTTCCCATGCACATCCTGTGGCAGATTAAGCAGATTATCACATAGATGGTCAGCGGCATGTGGATCGTTGCAAACAATTTTGGGAATCGCGGCGCCGCTCGGATCTGGACCTCTTTTATGGGCCTCGTAGCGTGGATTGCGATCAACAGGGGCATCGAGAGCAACGTCTACATAGACGATACTTTTGCTGTTGAGCTTGCGGACGACATCGACTTTTACGAGCCGTACAAAGATTTCTTTCCCGGCTGCGCAAGTCAAAACCCTATGCCTTTTGGGATGAAATTGGGCTGAACCACGAACAGCCCAAGCAAGTCTGGGGCCATGTCCTTACAGTCATCGGTTTCGAGGTGGACCCGAACGCGATGACCTTCACCATGCCAGGATCCAAGCGCGTTGAGCTATTAGCTGGCGTGCAAGAATTCTGCAGTGTTCCGCGTCCGTGGAGCTCGTCGTCTTCCACTAAGGTCATTTCAGCGCCTTGCTGGTTGGATTAACTGGAGCCTGAACGTCTATCCTCTCCTCAAACCAGCTCTGTCACATGTCTACGAGAAGATGGAGGGGAAGACGAACGCCAACGCAGGGATTTCCCGTCAGCTCCGGCGTTATCAATGACCTCGCTTGGTTTTCGCGCCATGTCACCAACTCCACCGGCGTACATCTTCTAGAGGCAGTAGACTGGGAACCGGCAGACGCTGACATCGTCGCGTTCTGTGACGCCTCGCTGAAGGGCCTCGGCTTCTACTTCCCAGCAGCGGGCCTAGGCTACCAGTCTAAGCCCCCCCAAAACGCACCCAAGGACCGCATTTTTTATTACGAGGCTTTCTGTGTCTGCTGGTGCCTCCATCAGATTGCGGACCTTGTACGCGCCAATGGTAGGACCAGCGTGCGCAAAATCACCCTCTGGACAGATAGCAGCAACACATACGACATTTTCAACTCCTTGCGCGCGAGGCCACTCTACAACGAAATCTTGAAATCCGCCGTTGATGTCCTGATCAGCAACAACTTCAAGTTGCGTGTCCTGCTTCTGCCCGGCAAAAAGAATGTCGTAGCCGATGCTCTTTCTCGCTGGATGAACGATGTCGCGATATCTCACCATCCCGACCTTTTGATTGACGGTTCAAAAGCACTGCCAGCAATCCGTTTTTCACCCCCTCGAGCTACGCTGGGGGCAGTGGAAAAATGATTGACCTGTCGCCGTCGTCCAGGCAGCCGATGAGGCAGCCATGGACCTCTCGACCGGCTTAATTCACGAGCGGTCGATCGCGTTGGGTTTTTCCATAGACTCGTCCACCTCATCCACATACACTTCTGCACTGAATTCTTACATCACCTTTTGCAAAATGCAACAATTTTCCCATCGAACCCACCCCCCGAAACTTTGAGTTTCTTCACCGTTTACATGAGCCACCATATCAAGCCAGACTCTGTCGATTCCTACCTCTCCGGCATTTTAACCAGCTCGAGGATCGCTTCCCCGAAGTTCGGAAAAACAGGAATTCACGTCTGGTCTCAAAGACGTTAGCGGGATGTAAGCGCATGCGTGGCACTGCCACAAAACGTAAGCATCCTCTCTCCGTCCACGATCTAGCCATTGTCGTCCGCTGGCTCCTAGACCGAGTAGCTCGTGATGTGGCCACCCACGATGATTTTCTGTTCACGAGCCAGCTTCTAACCGGGTTTTATGCGCTGCTGCGCCTAGGCGAGCTCACATACCCGGACAGAGTCAGCCTCCGCAATCCGCGCAAAGTCTCGCAACGGGCATCAGTCTCTTGGTACGAGACGGGGTACGGGTATTTATTACCCGGCCATAAGGCTGACGCTTTTTTCGAGGGCAACGCACTCCTGATCCAGAAGCTTTCTGGACCCACAGACCCATACAAGCTTTTTTGTGATTATCTGAAGTCCCGTGACAAACTTTTCCCGTACCACCCTCAGCTTGGCTGCGTGCCAATGGCACTGTCCCCACGAGATCGTGGTTCATCTCCCGGCTCCACAAGTTTTTCCCAAACTCAGTAGCAGGGCAATCCATGCGTGCTGGCGGCGCAACTCGTCTGGCGGAATTGGGTGCCCAGCCCCACGTCATCCAGGCTACAGGCCGGTGGGCGTCCAACACGTTCCAAATCTACATTCGCAAGAACCCTGTCCTGCTCCAGAGCATGATCTACGGACGGCCCGCTTTCGACGCCGTCGCACGTCCCTGAACAGATCCATCCTCGAGATACATACCCTTCCTTCGTATTCCACCGCTTCTCATCCACCGTTCCTTAATAAAAAATAAAAAATAAAATCAATAGCCTAATAGCGGTCCACGTCGAATACCATCCAGAGCCGTCGCTGGCCGCGCTGGCGACGCGCTGCAATCCTCCTTACACCACACGTGCCCTTCAACGCAAGCCAGTTAGTCGGGTTTAAATATTATTTACTCAAGTCTAACGGCGCGCTATGTTGGTTGTCGCGAGGATATTCGCACCCTTCCCATGCTGGGGTGAAGCGCCTTGAGCTTTATGGGGGGGCTGCCGTACTTCCTGCTGTGCTCTCCACGGTACACGCAGCGTAACGCTCCGCGCGAGTGGATCGCCCTGTCTGCATGTGCAGTGGGGCCGTAATTCCTGCTTGTGCGCACCACGGCGCAAGTAGCGTACCGCCCCGTGTGGCGCGAGTGGCATCCGGGACACCGAGCGAGTATAAAGGTCGAGGGGAGTAACAGGATATTCGCAGCTCCTCTCTTCCTCGCCTTTCACTGCTCGCCAGGTCCGTCTTTATCTTTACTTATTTATAGCTCTCTTTTGTTCCTGACATTTCACTGCACGCTAGTGTTAAGTTCTCTCGCCCGCCGTCCTCTCCCTAGCACAATCCATACATGTAGCCATTTCGTAACTACTCAGATGTATTCTTCACGGTCCACGGTCGAATACCATCCAGAGCCGTCGCTGGCCGCGCTGGCGACGCGCTGCATCCTCCTTACACCACACGTGCCCTTCAAACGCAAGCCAGTTAGATGCGAATTAAACCATTCAATAGTGCAGCCACTGGGTACAAAATGGCAGTACGGAGCATGTGACTCAAAATGGCATTCAAACCTTAAATGTGTTAACTGCTCCATTATCCCTCCTGCTCTCGGCTGAATTAAATCATTGGAATAGTGAGGCACAGGGTTCAAAATGCGAATTAAACCATTCAATAGTGCAGCACTGGGTTCAAAATGGCAGCACGGAGCATGTGATTCAAAATGGCCATTCGGTGCTAAGGTTGAATGCCATTTTGAGTCACATGCGTACTGCCATTTTGTACCCAGTGCTGCACTATTGAAATGGTTTATTCGCATTTTGATCCCCATGGCACCGAATGCCATTTTGAATCACATGCTCCGTGCTGCCATTTTGAACCCAGTGCTGCACTATTGAATGGTTTAATTCGCATTTTGACCCCATGGCACCGAATGCCATTTTGAATCACATGCTCCGTGCTGCCATTTTGAACCCAGTGCTGCACTATTGAATGGTTTAATTCGCATTTTGAAACCCCATGACAACCGAATGCCATTTTGAATCACATGCTCCGTGCTGCCATTTTGAACCCAGTGCTGCACTATTGAATGGTTTAATTCGCATTTGAACCTCATTGAACGCTTGCTTCGCACGTGGAGAGCTTTCGCTGAAGGTTGGCCGCCCACTTCAGACTATTCAATAACTGTGTTTGCACTACATTTTCAACAAGTCATACAAATTCTATGTTGTTATCTTTGGTTTATTCCCTTCAGTTTACTTGCGTATGTAAATTGTAAAGCGAGTTCAACCTATGCTTCATCATTAGGCAATCATGCGATCTCATTCCATTTTTCCAAATGACTGTGAGATAATGCATCTCGCGTTCTCCCTCCTTGGAAAAGATGAGTGGAGCTTCCACAATTCATTGAGAAAATTACTCTTTTTTTCGGGTCCACTCGTCGCAGATCCTGTATGCTGCGCCTGACCGAGGGCCAACTTTGGCGCATGCTGATCCAAGGGTTCCAACAATTTCAAAAACATGTGCTTGCTAGAACATGGTTTCTGTGTGAATAAGATCAGTGGGCTCTGCAACAACGAGATGAAAATGGGTGCTCTGCACAACGGGCATCCTTTCAATTTCATTCTGGATCAAGAAGCTTGGATGTCCTGGGAGTATGGACCGACCAGGGGATTCATGCCAAAGACCACATGCATGCAATTTGAGAATATATGGCGCAAAATACACAGCGCGCAGAATGAATGACCACAATTTAGGATGTACGGATGACCGAATATTTCTTGACAGCTGCAAAAACAGGTGATAAGAGATCGATTGAGGGCTTCATTTCTCACATGGGGCAGTTGTAGTGGAGATGCTCCTCTTCGAAGGTTAAAATACCCCGAGAACCATTTTGTTACGCAGACGATCCAAAAATTTGACTGTCGGAGGTGAGCAGTTTGTCTGGATGAATGACGCGGACGTACCAGACATCCCATGGAATATGACACCGCGGGGGTTCTAATGTGCAGTTGTGTCCTATTCATATATACAGGTACGGCCCCCGGGGCGGGCGCTCCGGGGCCAGCGACAAAAAGATACATGTTTGCGGTGGTTCCTGGGGTTTTCCTCGCTGGTCCCTAAACGATTCCGACGGAATCCAACCAATATAGAATTTGATGATAATGCTTAGGAATCTAAAAACTTGGAGATTAAACCCCCGCGAGTACATGGTCGCACATTCCTCACGTCGAGCTCAATGCTGTCCCCGCTACCTTCCTTGGGCACTTTTGCATTGATCCCTTGGTTCGTTGTCCCGAAGGTGAAACCACAATTGGATTCCATTTGGCGGGCAGTTTGGCAGTGTCACAAATGTCACAAAGTCTTCCTTTTCATTCCTTTCGTGCGTTGTATGAATTCTGTTGAGCCCATATTTTGCCAGTCGATAGATGTGGTATACATAAATGTCTCAGAATTTCACTAGAGGAAGAGAGCTTCAATTGCGCTCGGGATCAGCGAAAATTCCACATCAGGGAGCGTGGACAGCCAAAATAGTATCAGGTATACCAACTTTGGGAAATTTTGGCCAAATTTCGCGCTTTTTTTTTCCCACAGTCAAACCACCTCCGTTTTTTCTAAAATGAAAAATTTACCTGCCCATTCTGGTTCTGAATCTCAAATTTGGACGAAAAGGGGCCAAAACTCCGGATTGTCATGAAGTGATGTCCGCTATCATACACACCATGCCGGGCATTCATGGATTTTGGTGCTTGATAAAAGTTGCAAAGTGGCTGTGAAATCTTTCAAAAGTTCTATAAATGTCGCAATGTGGCTGTGATGACGCCCCTGATCTAGTCTGTAGTTTACCGCGCGCCCCGGTGATTGCTCGCCGACCTTATTACTAATCGTCGGAGTTTCAATATGTTCCCACAGCCTATCATTTTGCTCCAGCTTTCCTGCCTCTCTCTCCACCTCACCGACGACTCCCGATGTCGCCGCCCGCGCGTCCGTACCGCCTGTCCGCGTAATCACATCGCCTCAAGTTCGCCTCCCCGTGTTCCGTGCTCCGCTTCGCCCCAAGTCGTTTCCGCCTCGAGCGCACGCCGGCGTGTGGCCTGCTGCACCGGAGATTGTGTCCGGCGAGTGGCTGCTCCATGCCGACCCTTACCACCCTCGTCCACGGCGCAACCACTGAACCTAAATATTTCTCGGGAGGAGATGCTAGCACCCCTCCCACACGACGTCGGTCAGTCCGGAAGACACGGCCGCCCGTGCCACACGCTTCTACCACTGGCACATCGACGCCGCGCTCTACGAGCTCCCCCCGCCACGCGTCATGACGCTCTACGCGCTGCGCGTCCCCCGCGGGCTGCCGCAGGTGTGCCGCTACGACGACGGCATGGGCGACGCGCTGTCCGTCCCGCTCGGCACCACCGCCTTCGTCACGGGGAGGACGATGTGGGTGCTCCTTCCCCCGGAGCTGAAGAGTGTCGTCGTGCGCGCGCGCGTCATGCGCGCCCCGCACCCATACGTGTGGATGGGCCCCGCGCACGCCAAGTCGACGAGGCTGGGACTCGAGTGCGAGGGGCTCGAGGTGGAGTTGGGCGCGCTGGCCGCCATGGGAGGAGGCGCAGTGCAAGACGTTGCCGGTGGGTGCGTAATACTCCTTCCCTTCCTCCCCGACTCACACCTCGGATCACGCTGACATGTATGGCAGTGACAGGCGAGTTGGCGTTCCAGGTCCACCCGTGCGGTGCCGCGGAGCTCCTCATCGATTCGCTCCCGGAAGGCGCGGTGCGCGAGGCAGCGCTGTACCCTGACGGCGCATACCTCACGGATCTGAAGGAGGTGCGGGATCTCCTATACACGATGCAGCGCCCTGCCATTGTGCCACACGTTCGCTCCCTCCTCCCTCTTTCCTCTGCACCGACTAATGGGTCCCCCTCCTTCCCTCCTGAAGCTCGTCTACCCCGTTATTGGCAGTTCGACCACGCCGATGGCCAGCACCCTTGTTCCTGCTCCTCGTCGTGGGAAGAAGCGTGGTCTCCGATGATGTTTCAAATGCCACAGGCGGGCCTGAAGTTCAGCTCGCAGAAAACATCGATTCATACCCCTCCATCCTAATTACCTTAACTCTGTCTATATGTCCTACACTGCTTACCTTAACTACTTGATTTTCCCTGTGCCGAAATATTATGCGTACTTTGCACTAAAGCATTGCGGAGGGTGAGGGGAAAAAATTGAAGACATGCAGAGTATTACAGTTTATTGTAATCGGAATCCAATGTAGCGGATGCTATAGGTATTTTCACGCGTAAGAAGAACCAAATAAAGGCCGTAGATATGGCAGAGATGCAGGAAGACACGTCGTTGTCGCCTGTGACGAGCTGTGACTGGACGTGCAAACTCCGATGATTTGTAATAAGGTCGGCGAGCGATCAAGCAATCAAGCTGATCAACAGACTACAAACAACCGAGGTACGAGGTAAGTTATGTTTGTAGCGTCTGTCTACGAGAGACTACCCCTGATCCGGGCCATTTTCGAGGATCTGGGTCGGTTTGGACATATGTCATGATTCAGCCCTCAGAACGGCAAGTCAATCATTAATTTGTATTGTTTTTGACTCTTGCAAGGACCGTAAATGACTGTGTGTATCTACCTGCAGGCAGCTTATGATCCCAGCCAAGTCTGGTGGTGTCATTTGGTTATGCACTCCGCTTGCCGATGCTGCGCGAGTGATCCTGAGTTCAAACCTGGGTCAGACCATGTTTTTTCTTGCTCGTTGTTTTTGTGACGTTGTTTTCATTCGTCTCCATTTTATTTCACAGAGACCCCAGACCGCTCTTCCTCCTCCTCCGAGAGATCAGGCGGCCATTAAAGCGGTGCAGATCTCTCAAATTCGTCGGTTTTGTCGCTCAGTGCCCACTCAAATAAATCACTGACTTAAACCTTCACAGGACAATTCTATGTCCTTAGATATTTAGGCTGCACCGATTCACTACAGAAATAGAAATTCCGGACGTACCTGGAGGCAAGCCTTCCTACATCAACTATGCTATCTCGTGGACTATGCGGTCTGCAACACCATGAACACACGTCCGAGACAAACAACCTGTTCCTCGAGGTGGATGCTATCGTGAAAATTTATCGCAAACAGGTGATCCACCTGATGAATCAGCACATGTAGCTTCTGTTTCTTCTGAATTCTACAAGAAGATTTCCGCTTATGTTGCTCGTGAATCTTCAACTGGTCGTCGCTCTATATTAATTGTGCTAATTGACTCAGGTGCCTCATGCACAATGACCTGGGATCCACGCTACTTTGAAACACAGTCTTTGCGGTATCTTGACCCTCCACGGCATGTTCGTCTAGGAGACAATTCTCGATGTGATGCTATTGCAATTGGTACCATGCGCCTGTCATGCAAAACTAAACATGGTCAGGTTGATCTTGCCATCCATAATGCTCTTCTTGTCCCAGACTTCAAGGTCACTCTTATCTCTGTTCACCAGCTTGCTTCCAAGAAACTTTCAACTTATTTTGTTGGTGATCGCTGTACTGTGGCGAGATGAACGAACTCAAACTGTGGCCTTGGAAGCTTCTCATGAGCATGGCCTTTATCGAGTGTCATGCAAACCACTAGGAACTGATGAGAAGGCCCATTTTGCCGTGGATATCAATGATGTCCATCGTAAACTTGGACACACAAACTTTGAGAGCATTCGTGTAACGAGTGTGATCGTCACCTCGTGACGTCCCCATCCATTTATTTTCTTTTCTCTTTATTCTCATACATTCTTTACTGATTAATTGTTTCCATAGATTCTCCATTGCGAACGATCGCCATCCGCTCATTCAACCTCCGTTTTCTTTCGCGGACTGCTTGATGTAATCATTATTAGCACTGCCTCCATGATCTCGTATATAAACCCTGTAACGTCGATACCGATTCTCCGGTCAATCCACCACTTACAACACTCGTTCTGGTCGATTCCCTAATCTCCCCGTGTGCCGTATCTCGTGAAACTCACGCATCCGTCACAATTCGAGACATGGTGCGACATGGTCGCCTAGCTGGAGTCACTTCGCTCACTGGTATCCCTGACTTCTGTGAACCTTGTGTTCTTGGAAAGATGAAGAAAACAGCCATTCCATCGCAGCCAGACCATTGCTCGTGGCCCACTTGACATTGTTTCATCTGATGTTGGGGGTCCAGTCAACCCTACCAGTGAGGGTGGCTATCGCTACTGGATTGTGCTTGTTGATCACTATGGGCCTCATCCTGGGGTGGGTTCTTTTCACTCGCAGGAAATCTGCTGTCTTCCGAAAGCTTAAGCGGTGGCGAAAGTTTGTTGAAGCTCACCCATATTGCCAACTGGGAGTTTGGCCCAGGTCGGACATGCTTCTTTCGAACAGATGGTGGAGGTGAATTCACCTTCAAAGAAATGGAGGATGAGTTCCGCCAAAATGGTATCATCCATGAAACCACTGCACCATATACTCCAGAACAAAATGGGATAGCAGAACGTATGAACCAGACCCTCACAACAAGAGCAACAACCAGTCTTGCAGCATCTCATCTTCCACGCAAATACTGTGACCACTTGGAGGTTCGCCAGAGGCCTGAGTGACGTGTGACCTCGACCAAAGTTCGTGATTACGCACCGGCTGTCTCTTCGCGAGCACCCTGCGCTTTCGGCGGATCCCTAGTATGTAAAAGGATCGTGAGAGTTAGAACCAAGGTTAGAAGAAGAAATGTATTCGGGGGCTGTGCCCTCAGCCTGCGCCTCTCGCACCCCACCCCGTCAATCCGCAAGATACGCCACGGTATTGACGTGCTTCGACGTCTTGCACCAGCTATTCCATGCCCTGACCATCGCCTCCGCCTGCTCGTGAGCAGTCTCCGTCTGCGAGCCCGTGTAGGTGGCTCGCACATAGGACTCCTTGTCAGGATGACTGACGAACGCAGGGATGGGCGCTGGGCCAAGATCACAAGCCTCGATACGCTCGCAGAAGTCCACGAAGACATCCCTGGAGCGCGTGCCCCACGCGACCTTGCCCACAATGATCTGGGCTCGCGAGTCATCCAGCGCCGGTGCGACATCTACATCTCGGGCACGACCTTTTCCCTTCCCCCCTCCCCCGCGCCCTCGTCCATAGTCGCCACCACGTCCCCGTGAGTTGCCTCTGCACGCGGAGGACGACTGGTAGTCATCCCGACGACCAGATGCAGCGAAACTCTGCGGGGCCATTGACGATGTGCTGGCATTGGCATGCGGCGCAGGCGCCGTGTAGGGGTGGGAGGGGGGAGGTGCCCATTGGGGGGGATGAGAGGATGATGCCGCGTGCGCAGACGACTGGAACTGCGTGCGAGCTGGCCCCGACGGCGGCGGCGCCTTCTTGGTTGGTGACGGCGGCGGTGACGGGCTCAAGGCCGGAGCGATGCCATCGTCGTCATCAGCGTATACGGAGCGGGCCTCGGAGATACGCTGTTCGAGTGGTTCAGCTTGCGGCGGGTAGGCGCCGGGGCGTCGTCGCTGCTGTCACTGTCGTACCCGTGGGTTGGACGCGCACGTTTAGCGGCGCGCGACACGCGCGGGCTCGCGGCCTTGCGCTTGGGCCCCGTCTTTCGGACCGGTGCATCGTCTGAGTCACTGCCTGTGTCGAATATGACGTTCTGACGCTCCTCGCGCAGGGCCTGCAGTTCGTCAGTGAGGGTCTGGACTTTCCTCCCCATACGCTCGATCTTCGCCACGACATCAGGAAAAAACCTCCTTCACTAATTTAGGGCTAATTTTCTTCCTGCCTGCGAAATTAGGAAGAATCGGGGAAATTTGGGAAAAGGAGGGTAAGGGACGGTAAGGGACGATAATATGAGCTAAAATTAACAAATATTCACGTATTGCCCTCATCTGATCCCAGTGCTCTGTGCGTTTCAGCTTTCACTCTCCAAGTCATCGATGACCAAAATCAAGACACCCATCACAGAAAGTCCGGTGTTCATTAGAAGTTTAGAACATCCCCCGGCGAACCGAGTTGTGTGTTATATTTCCGTATTTGGACAATTTAATCCCTCAAGAATATTTTGGCTCGTTGTCGTTCAGAAGTAGAATGGGTACGGATTTTTGAGCGGAATACTTTTCGTAGGAATGGAATGAGTGCTCTGGGGGACTCAGAAAAAAATTGACCCCCCGGCAAACCGAGTTGTGTAATATTTCCACATTTGGGCAATTCTCAATTTAAACCCTCCGGAATATTTTGGTTCGTCCTCGTTCAGAAGCAGAATGGGTACCATTTTTTTGCTGGAATAAGGCTCTCTGGCATGGAATGACTTCTCTCAGGGACCCGCCCCGTAAATTCCACAAATCTTTGCAGGTTCTGGAATCATGCATGCCCATCCAGCGCAGCATCACTACGTTCCGCCGCCTCCTAGGCATAGGCTTGGCTAGGTGATCAAAGGTTCAGGTAGGTCTGCCTAGGAGCCTACGCAGAGTGTTTTTTACCTCTGCGTATCTCTGGCATACGGTATCTTGTCTCATCAAGTCTTCCCCAAGCTGTACCTGCGTCCGTATTGCCGCCCGCAGTTACGCAGCCCCCTCCGCCGCTGTTCCAGGCTGCCCGAACTTCCAGCTCTTGGATCGGGCCAGCCGCTTATGAATGCGTTCCTTGGCGTGCCCGCGCCTGTACAAGGCAATGCCGGAACCAGACGCGTAGCGAGCATTGTACGCACCCTTCCGGGCGGGCCGTTTTCATCTCTCTGCAACCACAGTGGGCCACGCCGCGCATATCCGGCGTCATCCAGTAACCCTCTGGTCGATGTCGATGTCGTCTGCTGGCCCGAATGTGTACGTACCTGGAAATGTTACTCTCATTCCCGACGCTCAGATTTGGTAGGTCGACAAACGCTTTGACCCACCTGGCTACCCTACACCTCCCATCAAAATCAAGAATTCGCACATAAAAACATACGCGCTCCGTCCGGAGGAGTGCAAGCTTACGTTCCAAGTCCAAGTCCCCGGCCAAGGCGCACATCTCCTGCTGAGTTCTCTCGCCAACTGCTCGCCCACTTTGCCACTCATAATGCCGCCATTCCCCGCTGGCTACGAGGCCGGAGCCCCGACTATCTCGATGGGCAGCTGTGGATGCTGCTGCAATGCAGCAAGAAAGGCGATGTCTACACTCTTTCGGAACAGTCATCCATCAATGACAACAATCCTGGCTATCAAGAATTCAAGAAGTTCATCCAGAAGTTCGCCAACGTCTTGCCTAATTCAGGCGGCAGGCCGTGGATACTCGTTGGTTAGATTCTCTCTTTCTCTGTATAGAAGTCACTCGGTCATACAGGGTGTCGTTTCGCCCACCTCGACGACTATTGCGCGGCTCCCGATGTGACACCATTACCGTTATCCAGATGGTAAACTGGATGGACGGCAGTAGCTTGCGGAGGCAGTGAAACGTCTTGTGATAGCGGAGTGATGGGTTCCTCGGGTATTTATAGTGCGGTCGGACGGGGAAACATAACCTTGGTTGCCGTTGTAAAAAATAAATAAATATATTGTACAACATATATCTCGGACTCTCAGTCGGTTGCTCCCCTACATATCGAGACAGTACTGGCTTCGATCTTCGCGCCTTTCTCCAACAGGAACTTCACAACCTCGAGGTGGCCATTTTGACAGGCCATAACGAGACTGGTTGCTCCGTTCCTGCCTGAAATTCAAACAATACATCATATTCAATTATGTAAGCACCAAAGAGCCCCTAGTATAATATGACGTCCCAGGGGTTTTGACCTCTGCGTTATTGTCTAGCAGAAGTCTCACGACGTCGAGGGCACCATTCTCAGACGCAATCCAGAGGCTGGTTACTCCATTTGTTTCTGACACCCGAGCATTAAGCGCAAAAGTAGACCCCGAGATGAGTCAACATACTACTAGCTTCAACGTCTGCGCCCTTAGCTAGCAGGAACGCCACGATGTCAACGCGCTTGCTTCCAGAAGCAATATGGAGGCTGGTCGTTAGGTTGGGTTTTCAACTCTAACTCAGTAGGAGCGCACTGTGAACATGGAAACATGGAAAGGTCTGATTATCGGGATCAAAGGCTGTGAAATGCCGTTACAAACATTGCAATTTTGCGGGCTTCACAGGAGCTTTTTGGATAGATCCTGTTGTGAACAGGATGATACTATACTCTCCTTTGCTTGTATAAATTTTGGATCAAGTCTGAGATCTCAAAGGTACGTAATAACTAGTGTTGCGCTTCTACGTTGTGTTGCGCTTCCTAGTTTACGACTGTAATGCCCTTGAGCATTAGTTTTCACTTTCAAAGTACTCCAGAGACTCCGTGAGCGACTCGCACAAGGTCTAACAGCAAAGATCACTACTGCGACTAGGTACGTACATCCAGTCTCAAGATTTCAATGGCTCAGCGCCATCAATATTTCAATAGTGCGCCCCGCCTTCCATCGCCAGACGTAACTTCTGGGATTTCATATTCAGCGGCAGACCCGCAACATGCCCATCCCTTGATCTGCGACAGCATCACCGTGAATATGCGGCGCAGCATGCTCCCTTTCTTCGACCGCCGTGCATTCAAATTTCTCTCTATGTAGCTCCCGCCATTGTATACCCGGCTGTCCAGAGTATAGGCGAGTGCCGAGTGTCCTGCGTAAGGTTTTCCTTTAGCTTTCTTCTCTGAGAGTGTATGTGGGCGTGGTACTCACTCCTTCTCCGCATAGGCTGTACATTCTTCGTAAACTGGACAACTGTCGTCCCTCTCAATGTAGGCCGGACATTCTTCGTAAACTGAACAACTGTCGTCCCGCTCAATTGCGGCTGGACATTCTGAACAACGATCGTCGGCTGGACTCCCCATTTTCACGAAAGCTATCAGTAGAACAGGTCAGACAATTTGGTGCGTCACAACAGTCCACCCACAGTTTCGATCTTCAATGGCGAGCGGGAAGCGCATGTACGAGCCGTCGGCCCACCGAAGGAGTGTGGAGTACTGGGTCTGCTGTCCAGGTTCCGCAATCCCTATCTGACCGTACCAATTGGACCAGTCAAAGTATGGGCGGGTGCTTGGGTTTATGAATCGATAGTACGAGGTGGGGGAAGGGAACTGAGGGGTCATGCTTATAGCTGTGGTCTTCGCGGGTCTGGACTCCTTATATATGTAGTCATCTTCGGTGGCTGTACCTATCGGTGGGCGCAGTTTCTGGGGTTTGGCCGGACCGAACCTCCCAAATCCGAGCAGCTCGAACAATTACTATCCCGGATGGCAAATACAGTATATTACCTTCAATTTGACAGTCACGCGTCGCACACTGCGTCAGTCGTGTCAAAAGCGGCGTGGAGAGCCTTTAAAGAAAAACAAGAGCAGAACGACTTATTTACTATTTAAGGACTAGTATGATGGCGGTGCAACGGCTTTCATACAGGTCGATGCTGTAAACGTCAATGATTGTATCACCCCCGCCGCGCCTGTTGTTCCACAAACGGCTGTTAAAACCTGAATCGAGTGATTAGTGTCGGCGAATTTCGGCGGTTTGAAAGTCCGCCGGCAAGCGTGGTTTAGCCGGGTATGGAAGCTCCGAAAAATCGGGCATTCCAATGGCTTGCTTTTGGCCAGAAACCCCTCAGGGCGTTCCCTCCAATCTGACCCAAGATTATCTGTCAACCGACCGATTTTTGATCACCCTTGGAATGGCGGGGTTGCCCTTCCTCGTTCGAACGATGATTGGAGGTGATTTCGCTTTGGTAACCGCCTCAGATCATACGACTTGGCTGCCATTCCACCATTAGCTCGATTTTCCACCACGTTGACGAGATACAATGCAAACATCAGAGTGGGGGACCGGCGCTTGCCGCCGCTACCGATGTATTCTGAGGAGACCACCTCCTGTTGACCTACACATCAATTAAAATGATGTGTAGGCAAATGCACCACAGTCATACCTTTGCACAACGCAAAACTGGAACACCTTTATACTTCAGAACTCGACAAATCCATCCTTACCGCCCGTGGGCTTGACATTGACGACATCACTTTCAATGAAGCCGAGACCCAGTTTTTCATCGAGAACATGGTGCACACCGTTTTGCGAATTATCGTTACGTACGGTGGTGAAGGATTCCAGAAATGGAAGAAGGACCTAGACACGTCACAGCTCGTCAGCGCCGATACAATTAAAGTCCACAAAACTGCCCTTCATCCGATGCCTGCGGTGGAAATTGACAAAATTTCGATCACGGGCAACATTGAAGTCATCGAAGAGATCATGCGGGTTCATAGTTTCAAAACGGATGACCCCGTTTACTTGTACTCCTACTTGACTCACGGACATATTCTGTAGATCCTTACATTATTCTCTGTCTACATCAAGCACCCCAAGAAATCATGGAAAGGTGATTACAGTAATGATATGCATCAAGCCGCACACTCCACAATTCATCGGGGAGTAACAAAGTTGATTCCAAAGAGGCTGGAAGGACATAAATAATATTGCAACCCGGGTGCAATGAAAGCAAACGAAAGTTCTGAGAAAGCGAGAAGGAATCAACAGCGGCCACAAGATTTCTATCCATTGCGCCACTCTCAACCTCGTCTCCGCGTCTACGTCCACAGCTGGAGCCTGCAGCCACGGAACGCCAACAAATTCCGCCGTCCCCGGATGTATCACAGCCTTTGTCCCCTTAACCCCAAAGAGACCATTCCCCTCATTCATAACGACGCCTAATGTGAGATATTTACTATTTGCAAGCAAGGCCTTTCTGCACCACGCGTGGGTTGCGAACTCCGGGTCTACGGAAAATGAATACATTACAAAAGTCGTATACAAGCAAGGTAACATTATTGATTGCGAGGATCTGTCGCGCCCCACAAAGAACGCACCCCTCAAGTCCTTGTGCTTGACCATCATGAGTACTACATCGTCATCGGACCATACAGAATCCCTCGCGCAGTGCTCAAGGGCATCGCATCTCGGACTTCTGATGAGGCAGTGAAGTCAAAATGGTACTGTTGCGGATCCAAGTCTCCGGCAAGTTTGATGTGGGTTGCATGGGCATGAAAAAGACGCAAGGCAAGAAACCGCTCCGACGCGAGCAGCGCATCAATGTCGCGCCACGGGTTTTCCGCCATGTCGTCCAAATCCTCCAGTATGAGTTGATAAATGCGGAGCACATTCAGTTTGTGCGAGGATATGGCCGCCATAAAATCAAGGATTGGCACAACTTGTCCTGCCAGATAAAGACGTTGTAGGTTGGGAGTGTGCTGGATGATCGCCTGTGCGCATGAAACAATTCCTATCGGTGTATGAGTGTCGGATGCAGCTGGGACTCGAAAGAAACTGACCCTGTTGCAGTCGGGGAACATCAAGTTGCATGTGCTGAATCGTGCCTCCCGCCAAACGAAAATACGAAGCAACGGCACCGTCGGGGTCGGTGTGGTGTGCATCAAATTCGAGTTTCAGGAGGTGAAGGGGACAGGGAAGTGATAGAAGATACTTGAAGAAACCATCTGCGCCAGGCCCAGCGACATGGAACTTTAGGGTGTGAATGGGAGTCCACCAGTCACATCAATTTCAGCCCCGGAAAGCCACAGAATTTCGAGGGAAGGGAAGGATGAGACCACGCTAATTGTGATACCGAGTGGAATTTTGTCGAAGATCATAGCGAAGGCGGAAATTGAGGGTACGGAGGCCCCCAAAACTGCGGCATGAAATTGCAACGACGACAGAAACTGGATGATATTCGACTCCTCCAGGCGTGGAACCTGGATCCAGAGCGTCTTGAGTCCACAGCTCTCACCAAACCGGCGCAGCTGGCCCTCGTCCAGTAGCGCGGGACCCCTTCTGATCGCACCAATGTTCGGGTCAAGAATTTCAATTTGGCTTTTCTCCCACCTCTCCCCATTTCTCTCATGTTGTTTTTTGACGTTTTTTGGGCCAGCATCACCCTCTTTATAAAATTACGTGTGTCTGACTGTCTGTCCACAAGAGGTAGGCGGGATCAAAGTTTCGGACATCGACCTCCAAAAGTTTTGACATGCTGTGCAGGGGAGGGAGGCAGGGAGGGTCCGGATCACAGTCCGTATGGACCTTGGTATGGACCTCAGTCTTTTTCCCGGAGATAACATTTTTTTTCGGCGATATCGCCGGATTCGACTTGGTCCGATCTCGTCCGAGACTCCGAACTGTCATTTTACAGCATCTATTTTCAAGATCATTTGCCGTTTAAGGCCCTCTTTTACAAGGAAATAAATTAGTTTGATTACATAGACAGACATAGAAGATATGGAAATGGGAGGGATAACCCATAAATCTGTGGTAATCCATAGCCCTAGGACGTCCACCGAGCCCTATGGGTTAAGGACAGCTTTGACTGTAGTACTACAGGGTAAATACATACAGGGTGAGGAACAGCATTAACAATGGCTTCAAAAGCACTTTGATGTCTCCGAAAAATGAATACGTGGTCCGACTTGGCTGGGCCTCAGCTCTATAATATGCATATTGGAGTGTCAATGAAGTCCGATTGGATGCTTTACTAGTACCCTTTATTTTAGTGTGTTTCGGCTGTCCTCAATCCCGCAGTGAATATTGGGTTGCTAGGCAGACCCGCGGGTGCGACAAGCTGTACGGGTGATGCGCTCGATGTTGACAGTGCGTGCGCTATCACAACAGTGCGCGCCCAGCGTACATGTCTTAGGCGGCGATGCGAACATCGGCTCACCAGTAGCGCACATTGTGTGCGTTGAAAGACTTGCTAAACATCCATCCTTGAGCACCTCGAGCTTACCCGTCTGGACGCTGTTGCGGGATTGCGCAGACTGCTATGCAAGAAACGCCCG
This sequence comes from Mycena olivaceomarginata, assembly GCA_029378375.1. Taxonomy (NCBI): domain Eukaryota; kingdom Fungi; phylum Basidiomycota; class Agaricomycetes; order Agaricales; family Mycenaceae; genus Mycena; species Mycena olivaceomarginata. The sequence continues at coordinate 85,066 of JARKIC010001328.1, read as the reverse complement.
CTAGATTGCCCGCTAGGCTTGGAATGCTGGCGGGCGGCAATCCGAAAGACTAAACAAATGCACATAGAAAACACATTCAATGAGCTCCAGTATAGCCAAGCACCCAGGGTGTGGTCCGGAAACCGAACAAAGAACATTTGTTTTTTGAGCCGCCGAAAAAGTGAAACAGGCCCTATTGATGCCATCATTTCCTTTTTGGGTAGGGTTACCGCCAGCGGTGGTCGCTTGGGCGATAATTTTGGGGTCCGATTGGATGTTGGCGGGAATACGGCGATGAGAACTGTATGTTTTGACTGCATAAGCAGCTTGGCGGATGTTCAGGCCCAATCTAGGACCAGTTCAGACATGCTCAGTACATAGCGCTGTAACAAGAAATATTTCAATAACCTGCTCCGTTAAAAGGCAAATCAATCATTCACATTTGGTGTGTAAAGGACCCGCAAAATACTGTAACATTAAGACAACTTAGTCCCTCTCCCCGAATTTGGTCGGGATTGAGGAAAACGGTGAAGAAAAAGTCGAGAAAATTGAAGGTTTCAAGATTTTCATGGATTTTTAGAGTCAGGGACCCACTCTTCCATAAAACGATTGTGACCGCCATCGGGGTCTCCTTTTTAGTCCGATCAGTGTTGCACCGCCACTTCGGTATTCGCACCGACTTCCGTCGGTGTTCGGTTCCTCAATGACGTGACGGTAGCGGTGACAGCTGGCGAGCAGCTTCGAGGCAGTCACGCCTTGGACAACGTTCTCCCCTTACTTCCTGCCATATCCCAGCATCCATCGATGGCCTCCGACGCGTGCCATATCCTAGCGAATCCCGATATATCTGGAATCGGTGTCCGCGTAGCAATCTACGCGCAGAATCTACTCAGCACGGCTCCCGCTTGACCAAAAAATACTGTCAACTGCCGAACACGGTGTAAGTGCATTCCAATGGCAGGATTCGGCCATTGAATTGCGATGTCCGAGTTAAAAAATTGCTCCCTCACCCCGGCCGAACAGCGCACAACAGTGCTTGCAGTCCACAATTGCCTAAAGTGTAGGCCCCCTACGTATGATTAATCCCTAGAGTATAGGGGCCTCCGAAGTCCGCCGGATTCTCGGGCCCAGTCCTAAATACTACGGTCATAATAATATTTTTGTGAGCCAGAAATAATATTATTCTACGAACAAGGTAGGTTAAGGCTCATGCATCATTTCCATACCCACCAATGCTCTGGTGATCAAGGTGCATTACATTGCACTCGTTGCATTCGATTATTGTCCAGAAAACACCGCCATACTGGTCTGAACCCAAAACCCGCTGTATTTGCTCATGGGCCAAGAAACCAAAAGATGAAACTGTGTTGTGATCAGAAACCCAGTCAAAAAAAACTGAGCATTTGATAGAAACCTTGGTAATAAATCAACTGCAGTACCGCACTTCGACAATAGGCTTAGGGTGAAAGGTCGCTATTTTTTGTTTTTGAGTCCAATAATCATTAGATACCCGCTTAGAATAACTGAGAGTCATGTTGGAACCTTAGAAGCAATTGAAATACAGAGAAACGGTGAAACTAACTGTTTCAGAACAAACCCCGCTATTTTATTTTGTGACTGGAGTGCGAGCCTGTTATAATGCATCCGAGCTCACAGACTCAAATTGAAAAAGTGAGAGTGGTGTCTGAGCCATGTAATTGAAAAATGCGGTCAAATCAAATCCTACTTTCCTAATTAGGAATGCAGTAACGCTACTGCAGTCCTAATTGGGAGTCCAAAACGGAATTGAGCTTACTGCACTCAAGAGTGAATTCAAGTCACATCATTGTTCAACCATAAACATTAACTTGATATGAAGGTACAATGCATGTGTGAATGAAAAGAATAACGGAGATATGTTGAGGGCCTTCAACGTCCTATCCATGATGTCGGAGTCGAGAGCAGCCTGGTAGTCAAAATCCGACCGACTGAGATCCTCGGAGTTTCCTAGCAGGCTTGAACCTTGGAATGGGTTTCGGTGAATAGAGAAGACGTACCGGCGGCGCGTGGACCGTGGATGCAGTGATCCGGCACTGTTACGCCCCCTCGGACCTCCTCACGAAAATGCCTCCACGCGACGCGACTCTTCGATGTCGCCGTCTGATTGGTTTGGAATAGTGTGGACTGGAAGGCGAGGTCAGTGGGAATGTTGTAGTGTAAACCTCGCGTCCAGTCCCGTTGGGGACGAAGGCGTACCGGGGTCGTGTTTGGTTCTCGGGGACCTTGTATTTATCTGTGGCTGCAGACCGATCTCTAGTTGTAGCATACCCTTAACTCTTGAGCTACAACAATGTAGCCCCCAATACGCACGCAGAAAATTAACCCCCGGCGAACCACGTTGTGGAATATTGTCTGAATTTTGTAGCTGTGCGCATATTGTATCTCTTCCCGATGCAGAATTGAAATGACTGTTCGTTTTCTGGCGAAATCATGATCGAGCTAGGTGCTCGCAGCCACAAATATGCGCTCAGAAAATTTAACCCCCGACGAATCACGTTGTCGTTTCTAATTTTTGTGGCTGTGCACATATTTTATCTCATCCCGATGCAGATGTGGAATGAGTGTTCATTTTCTGGTGGAATAATGATCTGGTGAGGTTAATGCGGCCACCAACACGTGCACATAAAATTTAACCCCCGGCGAGCCACGTTGTCGAATGTTTTCTAATTTTGTGGCTGTGCACATGTCATCTCCTCCCGATGCAGAAGTGGAATGAGTGTTCCTTTTCTGGTGGAATGGTAATCCGGCTAGGTGAATGCAGCCACCAACATGCGCGTAGAAAATTTAACCCCCGGCGAACCACGTTGTTTAATATTTTTTGATTTGTGTGGCTGTGCAGTGATAGACTTCACAAAGGTTGAGGAAAATATCGAAAAGGACGAGACCGTATACCAGAGTTCCTTTCGGAGGAACTTAGCCACGATGAATAGGAAATTTCTGATAGGAAAAGGGTAGCAGTACATAGATACACTGCAAAGAAGGGCCAAAAGGTCTGAAAGCACAAAGCAAAGTCAGTGATTGTTTCAATTGAGTGTACTTTATCTGCGTTCAACCACCACATTCAACAGATGGCGTGGATGGGCTGTGGTTGATTCAGATGGAAATGATGTTCAAGGCAGTGACTGAGACTAGGGCTTCAAATCAGTAGGGTATCTTCGGTCTAGTGCCAATTTTGTTGCCCGAACTCCCGTTATTCTGCTACATATTCTTTGTATTCACTGGGTTGAAGCGATGGTTTAAACAGATCTCGGTTTGTTCATCAGTATCATCTGGATTTGTTGAACCATGATTAATCCTGTGTTCAATCTAGAATCTTTGATTAAGGTTGCCCTCGCCGCGTTCTACTCTGCTCAATGTTGTGCTCTGAGGCCAAAATTTCCGGCCACTCGAATTTAGCTTGTTGGCAGAAGGCATACGACGCTATGAATAAGCATGGTTATGTTGATTCCTCTGAATTGTCCCATCAGCTGATTCAACCGTGTTCAAACAGATGGAACTCGGCCTCTCCCTTGACTCCCTTCTCCTGTTATAGTGGTGAGCGCCAACTGCTTGTTAAATCATTCCCTGATTCAAACCGTATTCTAGAGAGCTTGGACTCCACCTTGTTCGGCCGGATAACCTAATCTTCGAATCACTGAATTTTCCATGGCTGCCCCAGGGTTAAAACCGCAAGGCTCCAGACACTCCACAGGCTCGGCTGTTTGCAGATTATCGTACTATTTCTCCAGGTAGACTGTGTAATATTCATTTCATAGAATTCGTTCATCGCGGATGCTGAATGCCCTAAATTCTAAGTTCTGGTGACTGCCAGAGCGAAGCGGCGGCTCATCTTGTACGATATGAATATAATACGATGCGGGCTCACTGCACTTGTCTATTTTAACCCGGAACAGTACAATATGTGTCTTCTATGCCGGTGCAGATGAGGTGTTGGAAGGCTCGATTTTTATCAGTCCGTATTATCCGATCTAAGGAATTCACCGAGATTAGGGTTGGCCATTTGAAGGCTTTCTTACTTTCTCATTATTGGATATGTCTCTTCAAAACGTGTATATTGGTGGTAGAACTGATTATTAGATTCGTCGCGCCTGAGCGGGACTGTGCTTGATTTTGATCAGTTTCCGAGATTTATGTGTAGTCGATAAATCTTTTCAAGCTCTTTATAAAATCTTTGGGATTTCTAATTCCGACGTACTCACGCATGAGCGAGGAGATTAGCAATGTTTTTGGCTGTTGGAGTGCGGGACACGTCCCATACCCCAATAGTGCTCCGAAAGACGTAGATTATTCGGCGAGGAAAATTGATCCCATAATAATGCACAATACATTTGAAGTAGGAGTGAAGTTCACTATCCCGGTATTTGACGCCCTCCGGAATCGGGATGTCGTATCGACTAGTCACCACCTCACATCCACGAGCTACGGGCTAGCAGCCTCAACCGAGAAAACAATGGGATTGACAGGTACTTCGAAAATATGCCTGTTCCTAACTTCCTGTTATATCTTACGTTTATGACTCTCAATCCATCGAAACACCACTCTCCTATTCCTACTCATAACACTTTTACAGCCTATGGGGTTGACAACCCTGCGATCAGGACACCGAATTTTTGCTGTCTATGATGTACGGTCTGAAAAACTGTTCCCCAAGCCCGGTGGGCGTCCTGGAAGTGACATTTTTGGACAGTGTATTGGCCTGCATTGAATGCAATAGACAACAAGAGCTTGCTGCCGAAATTGTGAAGCTCAATTCGTCTGGAGGGGAATCAGAGAAAGGGAATATCCGTTCCGGTGATCAAACGCGACGGTGGAAACTCGATGCCGCAAGACAAAAGACAGGTTGTGCAAAGCCGCACGAAAGCCGCACGGCGCACAAGCTCTTTTCATGCGGCTTTTCATTTTTCGCTCCAGTGTCCTAGAACGTGTTATTTCGCAATTTTGGTAACGTGGAAGTGCGAATGAAGGTATTTCCGCAGGCGGCTTTGTGCAGCCGCATGCGGCTTTGCACAACCTCTCTAATGTCTCGAAGATGATCCCAATTGTGGTATTAGAATATTCTCATTCAGATGACTGCTTTATAAGTCACTCAACGAAGACTCTATCCAAAGCAATCAATAGATATTAATCAGGCAATCCTTTCCGTCGTCGGCGAGATTTAACAAGTTTTAACGAAGGCTCTATCCATAGCAATCAATAGATATTAATCAGGTAATCCTTTCCGTCGTCGGGGAGATTTACCAAGTTATCGAGAACAACTGCTTGGATCCGCTGAATATGATCGACTGGCAGCTGTGGCAAAGAAATTGAGTGCGCAAGGATACTACTCCACAGTAGTCAGAAATACTGGCAGTTTGAAATCCTTTCGAGTCTGTGAGTCTGCCAAGTGCCCAGGTTAACAGGTATTTTTGTCTACAAGGCTGCGAGGACTCAACCGAGAAAGGTTGATGACGAGCGGGACAGAAACAAATTTTAGACTGTTCAAGAATCCAAAATGAGTATCCTTCCATAATTTTATAGAGAGAGTGATGCCCCGGGAGTAAGGATACATGATTGATTTTCCTCGCAATTATGTGTCCCGTGCTTCACAATTGAACATCCCATCACGTGCTTCAAAATGCATTTCTGCCTTGTTCGACTTGGATAAGAGCAAGAGGTGAGCGATTTTCAGATCTTGGCAAACATTCCCACGACCCTACCTACCCCCCGAAAAAGGAAAGTGTTTGGCAGGACAAACAGCGGCGATTGGCGTCGACGTGTCGCGGCGCGTCCCAACGCAACTCCTTCGCGCAAACCCACAGCGCGAACTCTGGAAAAAACATGGGCTCTTTCCAGTAAATAATGCACATACCTCTTTGACCGCAAACTCGGCTGGCACTGCACATAATAATGAGCCACAATTTCTTGGGAGCGGAGATTCAGTGATAGGGAAACTTGATTTAGGATGATAATTGTACATCTCAGCGAGCGTGCAGAGTGGACGAGACAAAAGGAAGAAAACACTCAGTCGTAGGCTTGTAGGCGGAGTGTTTACGAGACTTAATGGCATGACTTCCATCAAGTGATGGACGTGGCCACATCAAATCCCAAGATCCGAAGATCGCTCACCTCTTGGATAAGAGAGCACTAAACATATTTGAGCTCCCCTGCGCTGCCATCAAATTTTGTACTTGCACGCCCCGGGAGCAAGGATACATAATTAAATTTCCTGGCAATTTTGTGTCCCGTGCTTCAAAACGCATTTCTGCCACTCTAGGTAAAACCCAGTTGCAGAAATTTTGGAAATTTCTCAGCGCGGGTATGTACCCTTGTTTATATTTATTGCCTTGCTCTCGTAATGGTATGGATCGTGCAGGACTGCTGTGTCACGAAAAGCGACACAGATGATTTCGTTCTGAACATCACTTATCCGGCGGTTCCGTCCGGCGATGTCCTTCCTCATAAACCACCGCTATTTGATCCTTTGCGCAGCGACATCGCAGGATCCTGGTTCTTTGGGTGCCATCTAGCCATTCCGCTCTGCTGCATCCCGCGGTATCGCTGTGCAAGGGATCTATTGTGGTGGCACAAGCTAGTGATGCTGACTAAGACTGGAAGCTACAGCCAAACACTCGCACACACAGAGTCTAGCCCGATCTCCCTACTACAACGGGAGCAGTTCAGTTACGGCCAGGGCCCATAACCTATTGTTAAGATCGTGCTGAGTGATAGAGAAGATAATTAAAATTAGAGGGCTTGATATACTGTATAATTTCATTCAATTCGGCGGTCACGCGTCACGCACCCCCGGTGCCGCGACAAATTTTGGTCTCGGTCACGGGTCACGGCACTCAGTGCCGAATGTAAAATCCGTGACATCCGGGTCAAATCTCTCTGGAGGTGCCAAAAAAGGCAGAATTTTCGAAAATTACCGTCTTGAATGCCGAAATTTTGGAGGTGTCACGCCAAATTTCGTTGGTCGCCGAAGTGCCGAAACGGCTTAGTTGGTCACGGGTCACAACCCTTGCCGAATTGAATGAAATGCTGCAGTACTGGTTGACTTTCCATAAGCCTAGAAAATTCCCGGGGCATATTTTCAGTCGTTTGGCCGAGATGCCATGGCAGCTGTCAGGACCCCCATCGGGCCCAGATCTCACTTAGAATATTTTCGACCCTCGTTCAGAGCTTAATCAATTGTTATTCTGAACGGGGGGTCGCTACCCCCTCTTCAGATTATCTGCCTCTTGAATAAACGGATTCGTGTGTTCTCATCCGTTCGCGTTGCCTCTTGAAAATTTCGATTTTGGCACCCCGTGACGCAACTCGAACCACTTCTTCTTCACTCTTCACTCCCACCTTGTCTCAGCCATCTCAATGTTCTTTCCACTTCTGAAGTCTAGCTCCTGAAACTCGCATGCTTCAATGCCGTTCTAAACACCTCAATTGCACTTTGCAACTTGTCGCATTCGGGTGTGCATTCGGGTGTCAAAACATTTCGTGCGCCCCTGACCAGACCACCGCAAAACTTTTGATCTCTCTTTTCCCGTTCTCTCTGCACACTGCGTATATCTCCAAAGCTCCCGGGCCTGTGATCGAGATTTTGTGCCCGATTTGTCTTGTTTTATTCACTTGGCCTGTACCAGCACACTTGGGGCGCATCTTTCCGGCCCATTCACATGGACAGCTGAAACTCATCAAGCAGACACACCTCGGGGCCTACGGACTGTGGCCGCCATTCTCGCTTCACCGGTCTGAATTGCATTTTTCGTGGAGCTGACCGTGATGGGCGGTCAGCGGCGGGCGTCGTCCCGCACTTTGACACCGTTTTTGGATGTGAAATGGGCTCTCCCTCGCAACATTCACGCTTCCTCAATTTCGGACGAACTTCCTCAATTTTTACATGGATACCCTCACCGCTCCGGGGCGACCATAAAGTCCCTGGATTCATCTTTCAATGTCGTCGCATCTCCCACATTTGATCCCTCCTGCATTCCACCATGCCTATGCTTCAGCAGTCTCAGCGCGGGCAGAGCTATACCATGTCTACTCAGGAGGAGTGGCTCACCTCGCTTCAGCAGGGCTCTCCAGCGGGTGACGGGTTGGACCTCTTGAGCCTTCACCTTGACGCTCCACAGTTAGCCCCCGTCGACTTTGCGGACTCGATCTCCAACACCCTTGGGTTAAATCCCAAGTACCGCGCTGATGTGCACACGTTTGTCCAGGTCTGCTCCCCCTGCTATTGTTGTCGGCCACTTTCTAATTGCCACATTCCAGCTGCTGGGGGATCATCCTCGCACAGAATCCATCCCCATGATCTATGTGCTTGCCACCAACTTGTATACTCAGCAACTCATTCTGGACTCTCGCACCGACTACGCAAAAATTGGCGAAGTTCTCGCTGACGTGAAGCTTGCTCTCTCCCACAACCTCGACTTGACGAAAGAACAGCGGGTGAGTCTTATCTTTTGAGTTATACTAGCATACTAGTGTTCAACTGTTATCCAGATTGAAGTCACCGCTTCCTGCAAGCGCAAAGCCTTTGACCCTAAACGCACAGACTTCGACAATGACTCTATCCGACTAAGGTTTACTTGAGTCTTGATATTCTGTTGGCGTGAAGTCCCTGCTACCCCAGCATAACCGTGATTAAACCGCATAGTTGCTATTGAAACAAAAGCCTTATTCCAACCTTGCACACCCTTTTGACGGGTGATACGTACCCTACTTCCCCGAACACACACACACGAGTATTAGGATTAGGATTTGTGATTTGTTTTGGTTTTGGTTGGTTTGAGTAGAGTGACTAGTTCGCTTTTCTCACTAGTCAATCCATTAGATTTCACGGCCGCACCCTAGTGCACCGTTTCACCGATGCCGTCGAGATAACCGCCGGTCTCCGGGAAGTCATGCCATCGTCGGGCTCCTCTTGGATCAAGTCACGATATCGCGGGACTGTGAGAAGGCCCTCGGTGGATTTGTGTACGGCTCATGTTCGCAGTTGACGAGGCCGCGCTGCTGGTGATCGGACTTGATGTCAGCACCGATCTTGACCAGCGGCGTAAGAATGCGAAATAAAAACAATGATGGGGGATGAACATTCTTCTCCATCACAGTTTGATTCAAAGCGGCAAGTGCTCTGGCCGTGTTTAGGTTCCCTGCCGCGCTGTAATCTGCTACTATTCAATTTCATACTCCTTGTTGATCAGCCAGTCTTCCCACCTTTGTGGGAGGTGGTGATGTCAAGCCAAAGAGAAGGTCCGTCCATTCTCCATGTCCACCTGGTTTACATCCTTCGGGTACAAAATCCGACCCGAGGCATTGGTTCTCTTGGACCCTCAGGGCTGCCGTTACTATTTCCCACCGGCTAACCGGCCACCTAAGCAATTTCTTCCCCCAGCGCAGAGATACTGTCGAGTGGGTGCCGGGAAATGTGCCCGCAGTTGAAGATACATATCTAAAGAGTAGGTTGGAACCTTTACCCGAATTTATTCGCGCCGATTTCGTGCTTGCCGAATATATTTCGGCGATAGCCCCGAAACGGGGATAAACGGCCTAACCGGCCACCCAGCCAAATCACCACTTTGGGCGCCGACCACTCACCCCAGCACATCCCAGGTGGTTAATACACTGTAAATACATCAATAAAAAGCAGTACAATGTATATCCGAGATGTATTCGTGGCATGGGTATTGAACTTTCCAGCCGGGGGAAATGGCAGGCATTGGGGTGTCAAAAGAATAGGGTGGCCTCCAAGGCGCAGACCGCAGATATGTCGCAAATTCAGCTGTTGGCGTATATATAAGAAGCATTTGAACATACCCAAGTACAAAATCCGGCGCCAGATGTCCAAAGGCCTTCCGGCAAAATGCATCTCCCTCTGCCAGTGGAATTTGTTGAATCTAAGTAGTAGGTCGCCGTGAGCGAGATAAGAATCACTAAAAAATCTACAAACCCGGGGGGCATACATAATGGCGTATCTTGAACACGCTGCCCAAATTCTAGATCCGCTGCCGATGCGAGTCGTCCGCTATTGAGGGGGCGGGATCGAGCTACTCCAAATCACGGGTGAGGTCTTCTTACGGCTTCCAGGGGGCCAGATGGATGGATTTTGGCAAAGAAAATAATACCAGGTCATTTTCCCCGACAAAAGCGAAGAAAACGGGCCCCAAAACTTGTAAATCGGTGAAGATTTCGTGGAGAAACCGGGGAGACATGAGCGTGAAAGCGGTTCGGAGATAAGGAACGGCATTGATTCCCCATCATCTTGATCGGAGATCTGCCGTAGCTTTTGATCGCCGCGCCCAATTCCATCCGAATTCAATACAGAGCATTGTCTTAGGTCCAGTACCATCCCACCGACCGTACTTTCCAGAAATTACTGTCAGGGCTCTTATATCGAGCAAGTGGCCGGTTGGCTCGTCTGGCCGGTTGCCCGGTAGGAAATAGTACATAAAAACCGGAGGTAATGTCGGGGGGTAAAATTTTTTAATTTGCGCTAAAACAAGCGGGGAAAAAACTCGGATCACTTGATATGCATCTAGTGGGAGAGGAAAGCCCGGCAATCTGACAGCTGAGGTAGCCCTGAATCTCCCAAAAATAGTGCCGTTGTACAAGTTCGGGTTGACAGTCAGGCTGACATTCCGATCCTTTTAGACCGTTGCCAGCGAAAGAAGCATGGAGCGTGCAAGCGAGCGCTAAATTGGGAAGAGAAGTTAAGAGAGGACCCTCCCGTTGAAGATTAACCAAGGAATCTTTGCAGCCTGTTGTGCCGTATGTTTACGGGCCTAAGATGACGTGCCGCCCGAAGAACATGAACAAACTTATGTAAAGAAGAAGACAGCCCAAATTAAATATACCGTAACCATCCCGCTTCTTGCAAGCTCAGAATGGAACGTGGATACAAAGTCAATGGATCCTCCGTGATTATGCCAAGGAAACGACTGTTTACGACGTTCCCACATCTCGGCTCTCTGCCCTGCCACGGCAACTTTTGTAGGAGTTTTAGACTCCCTTCCGAGTCAGACATGTGTTTTTGGTGTGTGCCTTTTCACCGCCCTAATCCAATGGCTCGCACAAAGACGATGGGAAGGTAGAAGCAGGGTAAATACAACACTGCACATATTATACCACATTTTCTGATCAGGAGACTGAACAAGATGATTCCGCTTCGGCATCAGCCGGGTACGTACCTCCCACACCAGGCATCTCATTCCTGACGCAATCATCATGGCCAGAACAAAACAAACTGCAAAAAGTCCACTGGGGGTGCTAATCCTAGGGCACAACTCGTCAAGAAACAGGCATTAGCGGCAAAAGGGCCGGCTTATTCTGCGACGAAAGGGCCAGCTTATTCTATTGCCCGGGCCTACAATGTTGCTGCTGGAGCCGGGGTCGTAAAGAAGAAAGGTTCCCGGACTAAATCTACCTCCACCGGTGCACCTGCACCTCGGGTGCTTCTTGGTGCTCCAGCTGAAGTCGGTAATCTGCCGCTTCTCTCGCTCAGCACAGTCCTCGCTTTAGGCCGCAAATACATCTTTGCTCACCAGACGATGACGAGGCATAGATCTGCGTCCCAAATGTCTTCCGAGTGATCTTGGCGAGATCTTGGGCTTTTTCTGGGTTTCCGTCCGCCGCTTCTGAATCCGAGTCGTATAGACCTTCGTGACTACGGAGCATGAGGATCTTCGTAGTTTGATGGCAGATCTGCGTAGTTTGATGGCGCAAACTCGTCGCAAGCAGCTAAGCGAATAAAAGTTCAGAACCTGTCAGACACTATCAGGAGCGTGCAACTTCGTCACCACATAGTGCAGTTCGTCGTAACCACCAATTCGGCCGAACCATCCGGCTCGTTACGTCATTCTGGTTGATGCGCCGACTGCTTCTTCGCTCCCACCATCATCTCGCCCCCGCCCGCTTTTTGCAGCCTTAGCGGTGTGTTCCCCGCCGCCATTGCATGCGGCTAGTTATACTAATATTGCTCGTTCTGATAGACGGCCAATGGAGTTTTACTGCGAGAGGGGGCCAGCAGCAGCATCGGTACGATAAACCACTGCTCTCGCTGCACTGCTCACCCTGGTGTTGTTCATTTTCCAAACCCCCGCCGCACGTCAGCCAGGTCGCGCCGGGTGATTTCCGTTTCCCAGAGTCAATCCTGTCAGAATCGCCGTCAGAACCGCCTTACGGCAACCCAGCCCCGCTTCCTCCAGGTGCGAGTGCTTGCTGCCTTAATTACCACGGCCCAGTGATGTTTTCGGGCAGGTCTTTCTCCTAGTGCATTTACATCTCACGCTGCTTCCGCCACGTTTTCGTATCAGTTCACGGCGCTGACCTCGTGGGATGATGAACCGTCCTCTTGGCTGCCACACTCAGCGCAGCAGCACAGCCGAATACCTGCACGACCGTCTGCCCTCTTTTTCCATTTCAACATGGATGTCCACCGTAAGTGCTGTCTTTAATCCAGAGAAATTCGTCTTGTCTCACTCACACCCGCCAGATGTCAAGTGGGTGACCATGGATGGAAACGAGCGTCCAACCCCCGAGAACTCGCAGCCACTGCAGGCTGGCGATGGCGATGGATGTGGCAGCTTGGTATTTTTCAACCAGTCAACCATGAGATCCCTTCCGGAAACAGGCTACAACACAATGAAGGAGTCCCGTGCAAACGGCGGATCCGGAAAGGTAGATTTCGGCGATTGTCTCCAGAGAGCGCTAGAAAAGTATGTTACGTATATCCCCATGAGCGAGGATATGGTCCATGCTCTAGGAGGTTAGAATTGCGCTGAATCTAGACTCGGACTGCGAGGCTTGGACTACATTTGACGAGGACGCCGACGCCGAGGCTGCTGTGAGCTTTATTTCTAGTCTGTCATTCTGTTGTTTTCAGGCTGATACTTCCAAGGGAACAAAATGCAAAGCGGCACCTGATTAAGAAATCGAATCTGAGCGTTCAAAGAAAAAGGTAGCTTGCAATCCGAATTCATAGCCAATGCCATCCCATCGCCGCCACCAATCCAACATTCAAAACCCAAGCCGAAACCAAGGAGTGTATCGGTTTTGACCTTTCAAATTGGAACCTTCTATCTAACGCTGGGGAAGCAAGCCCTTGAAATACCCGCCACTTGTCCGAAATCCGACTGCAGCGACAGTCTGCCTCAAGGCAATCTAAGTGTCGAACTTCGTCGACTGCCGCGCTCCTCATTGCGGAGGACATGAATGTCGACCTGCCGGAGGCGCACGACATTCGCGACAACAGCAACGAGTTCGGGGACGTGATGCAATCTGATGACGATCGAGACGAACAGGTTGATGTGCCGCATCGAGTCGGTACCTTACACCGGGAGAACATTCGGGTTATGAAGGGAACGGCAAATGCTTTCTTTTCACTGCCCCCGCCGCGCCGTCAAAAAAACTCCGAGGTGGTCTTATTTTCATTGCGATATGTGAGAAGATTAAATCTGGGTTATTGTAGTACGCTGCCTTGGACTCCAGAAAGAATTTCCAGCCCAACACGGTCAGTATTCCTCGAGGTTGCATCTTTTCTGACGCCCAAAATAGAAGCCGGTTAAACCAATGAAGACAAACGCAAAACTGCTGACGCTCGACGATTTCCCCGAGGTGAGTGCTCGCTGGGATGCTTCTATCTTCACCTAATGTATCTTCAGCCCACTACCAAGGCCAAGAAACCAAAGGCAAAAGCGAAAAAGACGCAGACACCGCACACCCTGGCAGAGAAAGTGAGTCTATAATCGTAACTTGACTTCGAGGAAAGCTAACGAGCAGGAAAGCCCGCGAAGCAAAATATTGTGGAATCCAACTACGGCACCCGATCCAAGACTCGACACTATGTAATTCATTCCGGCTGTTGCTCTAATAACTCCTATTTCTGTAATTCTGGCTCTGCTCTTCATGAACTTTTACTCGGTTACGGTCGGCGAGAAGGTCGCGGTTGATTTTGATTTTTGATGTTTAATTTCGGACTTCCGTTTGGGGATTGCGGCGCCGCGGTGATGGGTAGTACGCGGCCACGTGATGAAAGCCACCGGAATTCAGAGCGCGGCTCGCGCATGTTTGACAAGTTTATAGAGTCCCCAGTCCCAGAATTCAAAATCTGAGGAGGCAGACATGAAGAACAACACATTTAATCCTAACCTCCAGTTTTGACCAAAGAGAAAGAGTATAATTTGAGAGCAGAGCGGACACAATACGCGGAATCGGTGAATTCTTTGCTTTAAAAAGTCGTATGGGGCCTAATACTCCCTATTTAATTCGAAAATCTTCCTGAGTCTGCTATCGAAGGTGAGTGGAGCGGAATATATCACAGGAGGTACTTCAACAGCTATTGTTTCCTATATGAAGCTTCATATTCGGCCCAATATCCGGCAATCTGGGGGGCAGTTGAGTCAAGCAATGAATTTGGATGCTAATTCGGACATTCAGGATATATGGCCGGACGGACCTATGAACTTAATTCCAGCAGGGGCATTGCATACCATTGCATACTTTCGTTGTGAGTGCCGCATTCGGGGCATCTGACTGAGATTTTAGGCTCATGGGTGCAGCAATACCCGGTGCTCGAGGGAGAATATTTTTATATTGCCCGCCAGAGCCAGTCAGCACGAAGTGAAGCTGCCGTAGACCCGAATTACGCTCACAACATCCAAATTTTGCACGATGTAGGTATAGGTAAATAATAGTAGATGAAATTCGAAGTCGCGTAAACTGCGAGAGGAGATTGAAATCGGCAAAAAAAAAAAAAAAAAAAGGCCATTAAATGTACATGTTGAAATTCGCACCGCAATAGCACGGTCCCGGCGGGCATATGCACGGGCTGCAGCGCATCAGTATTTTTGTTGAAACGGAGATGAATCCAACATTACATAGCCTGGGGCCAATCGGACGGCGTCCCACCTGGCTCAGCATGTGGCAGGTACAGCGGGCTATGGTTCTGATCATGGAGAATACCGCTGGGTTGGCGGGCAGTCGGAGGCGGGAGATATGGAGCGGCGCCAGGATAATACTGAGGTGCGGCTACACCAAGGTGGTGTTGCACCTGCATTGCCCCCCCCCTGTGGATACCCGGACAGCGAATTCTGGGGAGGGGCCCAGGGTTGGTGGGCCCAAGTGTCGCGGGGTGTAGGTGAAGGGCCTGGATTAGGGCCCAGATAATCAGTTATCCCTACGGAAGACAGCTTGATTGGCTGCGGAGGAGGAGGAGGAGGAGAAGGAGGGGATATGACCCCAGAGGTTTGACTGACTACTAGTAGGCGGGTCCACCAGGGATCGGAAGAATCAGGCTCAGAAGGCGGCATGCCGGGTTGCGAATCTTTTGGCACGGGGGCGTATTCGCACGGGAGACCTTTCGGCGCACACATTGCGCACGGCCCGTAATCGTCGTCGGACAATTTGACACACTAACGCGTGATTTGTGAGCCTTGTAGCAACGCTGACATTGAAAATCCCACCTTGGCTTTCCGCCCCCGACAATTTGTGCAGGCAATATGAGCCCTCCGGCGCCTCACATAGAGGTCCGCGTTTGTGGGTGGTGTGGATGAACATGACATGGAGGACAGTGAGGACGCGGTGGAATCAGAGTAACTTATTGCTGAACCTTTAGGTTTGGCTACCCAGGGGAACTTGGGTTTCGATCACGATCTATTTTCCTAACATGCACAAACAGGAAATTCGTAATATAAATTTGGTCATCACACAAGATTAATACAATATTGTTCAAAAAAAGTATGTATTTTCCGTTGGTAAGTGTCAGCTACTGGCCCTTAACCATCTGCCAAGCACCAAGGATGTCCTGATCTGTGTCCTCTGGGGTACAAGCCGTGAGCGTCTGAATCCTGTTCTCATTTGATGTGTCATTTTTGGTTTGTGTTCGGCCGACTGCGTCGGACTCGGAGTCTCGGAAATCAATTACCATAACCACGGAGTGATCTGACAGCCCGGAAAGAGCCGAGCGTGAGCGGGCCCGCGTGATCACGTCGCGTTGCGCTCTTCACTCCGCCAAATTGATTGTATTGGTGGGCCCGAAGATGTTCCTGATATCTCATGTTCCGGCCACAATATAAGAGCTACCAATATTGGAGAAATCGGGTGTAGTTTTGGACCAACTGAAACTGGAAGTATCAGGTGTCCGCCTGATACTCAGCAAATCCGATCAACTGATACTGCTGCTGATACTGCCGGATCACCCGGGCCAGGGCGGGCCGCTCCGGACCGACGACTGATACGCGGTCTGATATGTTGCATATCAGCCACAGAATTACGAAGTCGGATACTCATTGTTTCAGTGCAGTAGATACTAACCCTGAAATCTCTAGTTTAAGCAGTGCTTATTCTGTTGCTGGAATTCAAGATATCAGGAACATTTTCAGTCACTCCGAAACAACAAAATTCCCGGAGTGCTTTTAGCATTTCAAGGATATTTGGACGTGTTTTTTCCGTTCTGACTCCGCGCGAAGGAATTAATGAATATCTAGATTAGGGGACTTCACGGTAGGACCGATTTTCTCGTTTGTGAATATAAATATTCATCTGATGTGTCAATTATTTTTACAAAATAAAAATATTCCACAAGCACGATTAAATCGTGCTTGTGGAATTAAACATATTTTTGTGGAATATATACTTCAAGCCGCTTGAGTAAGCTGTCCATCATCATCTTGATCATCGCCGCTCATGGGCAAGCAGGAAGCTCCCGACCCCGAATCAATTGATGAGCTCAAGGCTCATTTGGCAAACATGAAGAAAGCTCAAGCTGAAAGATGTCCTCGGGGGAGGCCCAGTAAACCCAAGAACAAGTCTAAGGCTCCAAAGGCGGGCACGGAGGATGACACGGCAACCAACACACCCACCGACGCCAATGCCAAGGAGGTGATGCCTTCCACAAAACCGAAACCGGCCAGGGAACCGAAACCTGTCAAAGGCAAGTCACAGGTGAAGCCACGAGGCGTGCTATCAGTAGGTACATGTTTGGCACATGGAAAAAAATTAATGAAAATATATCGTGAAACCAAACGGGGTGATCATGGATTTATTCCACAAACCATAGTTTTATTCATCCAATTAAACAAATAAATTTATTCACAAACAGGAAAATATGCCCTACCGTGAAGTCCCCTATTGTTCCTAAGCAGTTTCGGGTGCTTTTGGTCACTGAATTCAGGAAATAAGTACCAAAACGGGCAAAAAAAATTGGCCAAGAATAAGTTTGGAGCACCGGTGAGTCCTGTAGGCATTTCTTGGGTTTGTAACAATTCTCTAACAACAGCTCCTGGAGTATTTTGTGCCGATGATTTGCACCATCATCCTAATCTTTGTGGTCCTCATTCCTGAACATTCTAGAGAAAATTTGGAGGATATGTACTCCTGATGAATGCTCAAACTGCCCAGCGCTCTCATTCTTTAATCTCTGGCAATTAAACTGACATGGCTCATGAGGAGGTGTAGCCTAGATGGTTTCAGAGTGTTCAATATGTTATAATGGAAAATTGACTCTTGGACTGGTTTCAAAATCAACTGTGATGATTGAACATGCCCGATCAAAAAACATTATGTTCAATATAGGACATGTTCAATGTTCAATGGCTCGTTTTCTGTAAGGGTAGAATTTTTTTGACCTTAGTTGAGGGTGCCAGAGATGGCATCCAATAATAGGATATTCCAGTCGTCCAGCGACAGCCTGAATTCCCATAAGAAAAAACATTGCAATCAATTTAGTTCTTGCCCTCGAAGAAGGACCAAAACGAACTCTGATAGGGAATGGGAGGCCATGGCATTTTTCTGGAGAGAATTTGGGCCCTTGACAGCATAGGAAGTGGGCGGAGTGTCAGTGCATGCTGCCAACGAGTTTATTCGAATTTGAGAAAGTCTAGAGGGGGTTAGTGACTTCATGTCTCCACAGTGATTGGATCCTGACATTAACAGCGGCCTCAGCAAAGCTTCAAAATATTCCCCAGCATTTATCTAAGCTTATGGAAAGTCATCCAATCATTCATTGGACCAAAATTGTGTTCAATCTGTCATCAATCATACACATACATTGCACACTGCAGGTGTTGCTGAATCAAACACATTTTGTAGTGGATGTTGATGAAGGATTGGGTATGTTCAATCGAGGGTCCCTTCAATTTAACATGAGAAACAGGTTCAATGTGTTCAATTGAGGGAGACTAGTGATTAAGGGATTCTCCTTAGGAGGTAATATCCCCAGCAAGGTAACCACAACATGTATGGGGTCTACTTTTTGGTGCAGAAATCATCATGTGCAGGATAACCAGGAGGGCACTGCAGTGGTCACCACACTCAACGTATATTGTATACTAGGGGTGGTTACCTCGGCTAGCTTATGCAGAGGTAATGACCGACGAACGTAGGGTTAACCGTACTACAGTGTTCCACCGGTCAATGAAACACCACTAGTCACTGAAACAGTGCGATAATTTCTCTCATATAAGGACCATATCTACCTGTAACATTCTGAAATAAAATATACACAGTCCTGTAGTAGTTGGTCATGTCTGGACAAAGTCTTAAAGACTTTCCGTCTTTTCAACGTGCTATGGAAAATCATCTTTCCAGGCTGGGCCAACATGAAAACATGTACATTGAGTTTTCATGGAAACTCAAGACACAACATAACTCCTGTAGTATATAGATGAGATTCAATCTCATGCCCGAGCCATTTGAGGGTACGTGGTGGATAGGAAACCGTTTCCGCTCCACCCATCCGTTTTGGGAATGATGGCATGTCACACCCAATTTGGAATCCCCATCAAACTCACACCCAAAGCCTCCAATATGGTCCGGGGGGGGTAAAGTTTAAAAACTAGGAAGGCTATATTGCTGTTTACCTGCACATAGACAATTGATTCAAGACGAAAAAAGAAAGCTACGTGGTAAGCGCTCATCCAACGCCCACCGGCCCGATGCCCTAAAGCAGATGATCGTCACATTACATCACTGTTTCATTGACTAGTGGCAGTAGTTCGGGTTCAGGCTCACTCGGAGGATGCTCAAAAATTAAGGGCCTTTATTCAGAGGTGTACAACGTATGATCTGGGAAAGCCCTCCTAAAAGGTATTATATTCCGCATTTACTTCTCGTGTTTCATTGACCGGTGGAACACTGTACTCTATAAACATGGGGGTGAAATTTCTGTTGTTAAATGCCTCCTTTCCTGAAGGTTCAGCTCCCGCCTCGCAGAGGCCCAATCCCATGTCATACGTAGCAGGCTTGTGTACTAACGGCGGTGTGGGGACGGGCATGTGGGCACCGCCCTTGATCGGGGAATTGCTGCTGACGTTACAGACGGCCCGGTGCCGGTATGAGAGCTCCTTTCTTCCTATATATCTTATGTAACGCGTAACGCTTCGGCCGTTTCTCGTTTCACCGTGATCGTTTCAGTAACGCTGGGAAATGCGTTTCACCCATACACATTGGTACAGTATTGTACTATCAACAGCATTAGTTGGCATGCAACATGAGTAGAAATGCGATTAACGTTGTTTTCAAAATCCTGGTCAGAGCTCTGTAGTGCAGTGCGGAGGTTTTTGGGCGCTCGCTGTACCTTTAAGGTCCCATCCACCTGGAATAGGGCTTGGATAGCCGAGTTCGAGGTTCAGAGGACTGGACTGACCAGATCAAGTATATGTACTGCAGGTACTACGTCAAAATCTACAACGATGAGAGAATGAAAGCAGCTCACAATGCGTAACCACAATCCACGTCGTCGTCGTATCCACCACTGATCGCCACGCTATAAGTGCCATCATGGCCACCAGAGATTCCGGCTATGGCCCGCTCCGCTACACAAATTCAAGTGTTTGGTATGCATTGGACAAAAGTCACTTACCTCGAGCGTTGTCCGACCACATCAACTGCGTTGGCCCATAGCCGTGCAATTTAAGACTCTCAGCGATGCCTTGGTAGCAGCCTTCAACGTAGGAGAGCTCCTTCGTGAGTGTTAGACATTGCGCACGAATTTCCTCGAACTCACTGACAACCGTATAGAGGCCGACATTGGTTGGAACACCGTTCAACAATAAGCTGGTTTGTTCCATATCAGCGCCGTGCCTCAAATCGAAAGTGAATCACCACTCGCCTTGAAAGTATGATCACCGCGCAAAATCTTGCCTGACAACGATGAGGTGATACGAGCGTGGTACGGACGGTGCGCCCGCATCCAGTCGACGAAAACAGCTTGGCAATAATTAACGGATGGGGTTGAGCCGCAGAATCGCAGCTTGTCATCATATTTTGGAAAATGGTTCGGGTACGTGTTTGGGAGCTGCGCAGCGAAGCGAGATAAATCAGCTCTCGTTTTGCGTGGTCCAGGTGATGCAGCTCGGAGAGCATGTCGGAAAATGGCTCGGGGCCGAGCCGAGTAGCGTAACACGGTCTCATCACAGACAAGAGCGATTTGTTCGGGAGGCAATGAAAGCTGGATTATAATGAGGATGATCCCACGGCAACGGGATGAGACTCACCTATGTCATGCAGAGAGACCAGCGGCAATGGAGGGCAGCCTTCGTCGTCTTGGCGGTGGTCCACTTTGTGGTTCAGGTCCTCGACTAGGATGTAGGCTTTGAGGCCTTTTACTTAGACGCAGCCGTCTTGGAAGCTTTGGGATTGGAGGCAGCAAGTTTGGCCGGCTTGGAACCAGGCTTCGGTTTTCACGCAGTTTTGAATTCCACCAGAGAGATTCATTGCCGAGGTGCCGAGGCAAACGAGGTTGCACAGTGCAAGCACTGCCCTTTGTTTGGACATGACTCAACACCTTGCTTTCTTCCCCCCACTGGCATTTGCCATGGATTCAACTGATATGCATTCCATTTCGCCTCATCTGCAGAAACGGGCTAGCTCATACTCTGAGTCCTCTCCACCTCCACCGGTGCGGGATGCGGAATTCTACTACGAATCGGGAGACTGCACCATCCGCGCGGGAGGTACTCTGTTCAAAGTGCGCATCCTGACTTCTTGTGGGAAGTAACCTGATATGTGATAAGATCCACCGTTTCATCTTCATCCGGGACTCCCCAGTCTTTGCTGGATTATTCGCCCTTCCACAGGCTCCGGATTTAATTCTCGAGGGATCATGCGACGAGCTGCCGATTTCCCTTAGTGGAGACGAGGAGGGATCCTTCCGCTCCCTATTCAGATATATCTATGCCTCGTGAGTTGTAAATTGCTTGCATAATGTATACACACTGACCCTCGGGCGAAGAGCATATGAAACGCAGGCAAACCGGATCCCTATCACGGATCTTCAGGACATCCTGGCCGTTGCCCACCTTGCCCATAAATACCAAATGATGACATGGGAAACTTGGGCATTTCTGGTTATTGACAACTTAATCGAACAACATCCAAGGGGCTTATCGTCGCCTGAGTTCGTGGCCATTTACCATCTTTGTCGCAGAAGTTTTGCCGGCGATTTAGGGGCAAAAACTTCAGCTCAATGGTTGGGACGCATCACGAGAAATGAGCTCCCGATTTCGGATGCTCTGAATGCAGCGGAGACAAGTCAGGACCGACACTTCCTGACTTCGCTATATAAAATCCAACTGCCCCCGTATGCCAACCACTACGACGAATATGTTCCACCCTACCAAGCTCCCAATGCACGGGATCGCTCCTGTTCATGTTCAGCGCATTCTGGCTGGTTTTTGCTCGCTCTCCTTGTCATGGAGCCAAGTACGACAGAACATGATTGTGTTACCCTGAAGACTACCACAACACAATTTGTATACCGGCGACCTCGTCGGAGTGGATAAATGCTGTAACACAGGCAGAGACTATCAGCATCGCGGAAATGGGGGACCGTATTAAAGCCCTCAAAGAATATCTCCCAGTACAACCAAGTCCTCGTAACACATATAACTCAGAGCGATGCCAACATGGGCCAGATGTTCTGACCTCACTCGCAAAGTGGTACGACGAACTTGCCGGGACCATGGAAGATCATTTCTTTGGTACGATTCCTTACTGCTGTCCGGATCCATACTCACTGCTGTCAGTGGCCGATCCCCTTTTCGAAGGTGCGAGTACGTAGGCAATGGGGAGGCAGCCATGGAAGATAAACATACAATACTCTATCTGGCTACCAGCTGATGGTTGGAGCTGGAAGCAGCCTGCACGGAGAGCTGGGAGAATTAAGATTTCTTATTTACTTATTTTCAGCATCGCACATGTAACCCTCCCCCCTCCCCCCAAAAAAAAAGAATTATTCAGCGTTTACAGCAAGTCCCTCCAGAAGTATTCGAATCGGACATGGAAGATGACAGGTATTAAGGTGTTCTGCATCTTGCGCGCGAAATATAGGGTCTTGAAGCTTAAAGTTTTGTTGAGTCTCATGCGACTATTAGCATTGCATTCTCATCCATCCCATATTACCCTCTTTATAAAATTACGTCTGTCTGTCCGTCCGAAGCCTTTTTAAACTCCGCCAATCTAATCGATCATCTCACCTCACTCTAAGCCTTTTAAGTTCCGCTTCTGGTCCATCAGCCCCGACACTAGAAAATTCGACCGTCAACAACACCAAATCTTGGGTTGGATGCATCTGGTTTGCCAGCATCCTAAAGGTCTGGAATGGACCCAAATGCTGTCCTGGTCACGACATGGATTCCCAAATACACCGACGGAGGACCTTGGTTCCTTCACCAATCCCATCATTTTCGACTCTTGGCCGAATTGTGTATTATGGACGTGTGTGGACATTCTTCGAGGATATATCGTTGTAGTAGTGTACATTGGGATGATATTAGACTGTTCCCCATAAATCATAATTTTTGTACCAAGCTCAAGGCTGCCGTGTTCGATTCAAAATTGGTGTTTTTGCTTCTCAGTCAATGATGAATTTCTAGAAGACGCAGATGTTGAGGAATCGACTCAAGCTGCTAATGCACTATCAATAGACATGAAATAAAGATGTGAGTAAAAGATCTAGGTCACCCAACTTGAACTGGTGATTTGCAGGCCGTTTGTATCATTGACCGGTCTGTATCATTGACCGGCGATTTACTGTAGGTAGGTAGCATTACATGGATGGGAGTACTCCCCCGGATCAATAATTCGGTGTTTTCTGAAAAATCGAGCTTGTAGATTTGGTTTGTAGATTTGTATCATATGGAAAAATAGTGAACACAGCTTATGTAAAAGTAGCCAGAAAAAGCACCTTATACATATGTTGGTTCACCCAAATTCGATAGGTTTTTGAGCTCGGAATCTTGGCCATTTTCCAGTATTTTTCACGTCAAATGCGCCAAAAATGCCAAAAATGGCCAACTTAAAGGGCTTCATGTCATGAACATAGGTCAACCAATATATGTATGTGATCACTTTTTCACACAAGGAGACAGTTCGAATCCAAATTTCGCTCCCTATCTTCCCAGCGAGAGCCCACTAAATCTGGCTGGAAATGGTTGTGCAGTGGTCAAAATACTGTTTTGGTGTGAAATCTCGGCCCATCATGCCGAGGTTTGCATACATTTGTTTGCATTGACATGCAGAGCCCTCAGCCATCGTGTAAAAGCACCAGGGCTGTCAAAAAAAATCCAAGGAGACAGTTCGAATCCAAATTTCGCTGGCTATCTTCCCAGCGAGAGCCCCCTAAAAAATACTGTTTTGGTGTGAAATCTCGGCCCGTCATGCCGAGGTTCGTGTGCATTTGTTTGGTGGCAGCATTTAACCGCCCCTCGTGCCGAGGTTTGCATACATTTGTTTGCATTGACATGCAGAGCCCTCAGCTATTGTGCAAAAGCACCAGGGCCTTCAAAACAATCCAAGGAGACAGTTCGAATCCAAATTTCGCTGGCCATCTTCCCCACTAAAATCCGGCTTGAAATGGTTGCACAGTGGTCAAAATACTTTTTTGGAGTGGAATCTCGGCCCATCATGCCGAGGTTCGTGTGCATTTGTTTGGTGGCAGCAGTTAACGGCCCATCATGCCGAGGTTTGCATGCATTTGTTTGGATTGACATGCAGAGCCCTCAGCCATTGTGCAAAAACACCAGGGCCGTCAAAACAAATCCAAGGAGGCAGTTTGAACCCAAATTTCGCTGGCTATCTTCCCAGCGAGAGCCCCCTAAAATCCGGTTTGAAATGGTTTGCACAGTGGTCAAAATACTGTTTTGGAGTGAAATCTCGGCCCATCATGCCGAGGTTTGTGTGCGTTTGTTTGGTGGCAGCATTTAACGGCCCATCGTACCAAGGTTTGCATACATTTGTTTGGATTGACATGCAGAGCCCTCAGCCATCGTGCAAAAGCACCAGGGCCGTCAAAACAAATCCAAGGAGGCACGTCATTGACCTTCGCGCTTCGCAACCACTTAAAATTCAAACTCCGGGCCCTGGTCAATTGCGCCTCCCGAGAAGTACCAGCATGCCTACCGGCAAGGTGCTAGCACAAGACATTGCCGCTATGTAGGCAGGCTGGTCACGAGCCTAACAACTTTTAACAGAACGACTCTCACTGACCCAAATTCTGGGTCTATTTGCTTAAATAAATTCCTACCCACTGAATGAGCCACTAAAAATGTTCCTACCGACTAGCTTGACTAATTTCTGGCACATAAGTACAGGCTCAAAGGATTGATGGCTGCTTATATAATAGCCTTTTATGGTATCTCGCGTGTATTGGAAATTCAAACTCAGATCGACCGGTCTGTCTATCGACAGGCTTGCCTTCATAGACAGACGGTTACCGGTCTAAACAAAACACTGTGACCCGTAACTCGTCGTGTGGAACGCCACCCTGCGGAACCCCCGGTAGACGCTGAACAGCTCCCGCAGAGGCTCATTGACGAACTCCATCGCCAACACATCCTGGCCACCTGCGCTACTCGTCGATTATGGGTCGATTATATATCATTATCCATTCCCCGCATCCCGCTTCCTTCGCGCCGCATTCGCCGACTCGATTCGACTTCTTGCGCGTTCTGAGGCACCAACTTGTACGGCGAAAGTCGAGGGTGTTGGAGAGACATTTCGAGCCCTTCAAGCTTCTGCCAATTTTATCTTTCTATTTCGGAGGTTAGGCATTATTGCTGTTTGCATATTAGTTGGCACAGCCGCATTTTTGATGGCATTTGAGTCGCGCCAGTAAATGATTTATTTCTCACTCAGTTCTTTACGGATTCTCTTCAAAGTATATGCTAAATTCCTCGTTTCAAGAGGCGCATCCGTGGGTACCGAATTGGGAGTGTAATATGAAGTTTTGAGAATCGCAATCTCCTCCGAACTTCCAAGGCCTCAACCCCTCCACGGCGGCTGGCATTTAACAGACGTAAACAACATAGCCACATTTTGTCAAAATATTCCGTCTCAGCACCTGACCCTCGTAAAAATCTCCGGACTTGCCCCAGCGCCTCCCACGATGTTCTGAACCACGGCTGCCATTTTTAAAATGGAGGAAGCACATCGGGAGAAAGGTTCGCAAAAAGTTAGCCAAGCGGGTGGCTATGTTGTTTACGTCTGTTAAACACCAGCCGCCGTGGAGGGGTTGGGGCCTTGGAAGTTCGGAAGCTATTGTCTCGGCTAATAGTGATTTGTCTTTTTATATTACACAACTGTGATCCAGCTTTGAATCCCGCTACTCTGTCTTCCCCAACCTCGTAACGTGCGGTAGGTAGGAGCCTGGCTCACACCTCGACAACCGATGACACGCAGACATACTCCAGTTCATATGTACCACAGGGCGCTTACGGGTGTTGTCGGATTTGGGCATGGACGATTGACGCTTTCTGGAGCCCCCCCCTCATCTGACCTTTGCTTATATGCACGGTGTACCCACCTGAGACATCCATCCCCGCATTGTCATCAGGGTTTGTGGAGCTTTACCGGTGGTTGGGGTACGATCATTGTCTTGGTTAATTCCGATCGAAACGATACTGTATCGATCGAGCTCTTGTCTCACTGTGCAGCTATCTCCTGTTGGAAACCTTCGCCAACACGCCAGAGACCCCCACCCCCTTCCATATATGGAAATTCCTTGATCCGGTAGCCCCTTAGAGACTTCTGGATTCAGGTTTGTTCTCGTTTTGTTCGATCATGAGCTTGACAGAAGTTTTGTTCGAGGAATTCGGAACCTATTTTCAGACTGTATCTATTCCCATCTTGCCAGAGCCTGCCAGATTTCTGGGTCGAATGTCCTCCGCCTCATTTCGTCTCACTAATCTCGCTCATTTCCGAATACGTCTGACTCGCGGCAAGCTTGACAGATACGCCGGAATCCCGGAAATTGCGGCTCAAGCTGGAAAATTTTGCATCTCCACTACATGAATATATTACGGGGTTGTTTCGGTACTGCCGAAATGAATCAGTGCGGCTCGTGAATATAATTAATTAGTGGTTCGGGCTCGTGCCGAAGGTGGCACCGTATTCTTTATGTTTTGGTTATGCCGAAATGACTGAACTTAAATTGAACTACTCGGCGCCAGCTCCGAGACATCGCAAGTCAGCTGTCCGCTAGGCGCCGTATCGCGAGTGAAGTAGTGTCCACTGAGCACCAGATCTCAAGCTTCTGGGGAATCGTGTGCCTGAATATAATTAAGTACATACTACCGTAAATAGAACTTTGGTAGCACTAAAACGTCGCAATCGGAGTCACACCGGTGACAGCGAAAGAACTATAAATTCCGTACGTCCTTGAATTCTCTCTAGTCATTCAATCGCCCAGCTTCATCTTCGCAGATACCAGTTCCGTGTCCACAAACGTGTGGGTTTTTATTCCACTCGAATTATCTCCTCAATCTTGACTAGATTTTGATAGTCCTTTTTTTTTTTTTTTTTTTTTGAATCCTTGTTCATTCTCCTTTGTGCCGAGGGCATATGGTAGAGATATAAACTTGTCTTCCTCTATCTATCAGGTAATCATATCTGGTCTTTAATCTCCTACTCGAACACATGACATGGTGATGGAACCCAGTCCTGTGGCGCGGCCACAACGTTAACATCCGGGGAACTCCCGAGAATGTTGTAATCATCCCGTCAGTCTTGACATTCCGGCCCGACTTCCATCCCTAGACCCAGCCAACCAGCAGCCCCTACCCCAGTTCCTTCTGATCCTACTTCGAGCCCACTTTACACCCACAAAAGTAAATATCTCGTACAGACCAGCTCGTCGAGAAGGCCACCGACACTGAGATCTATGATGCTGTCAATGCATCGAGGAATGTGCAGGAAGTGTCAGAGATCCGAGGAGGTGATGACGATGTCGACGATGACATGGAGTACGAGCCGTGCCCGAGTCGTCGGCAGGCACTCAATGCTGTTCTAACTCTCCAGAAGTATACTGCAGCTATGGACGACGACTTTGCACGTCGTTTGGACTCCCTTTTGGTGTCATTTGGGCGTCAAACTCAGCTGGAGGAGACCAACTCACTCGTTGATGCTCCAATCACTAATTACTTCACACCGCGTGCTTCTAAAAAGGTGTAGAATACCCAAAATATCTATGTACACCATAGAAAAAAATTACATTAAAAAATTTCGGCTAATTTCATGGGCCTCTCCTAGCCCATACACCCTCATAACCCATACCTCGAGGGTGTGACCGGGAGGTATGGGTTAAGAGGGGTTCGACTGTACAAAGTACGCTTCATAGCTTGGTGTTATCTATCTCTGAAATCTTTTAGGATCCATTGACCCGCACCGGTTACGCCGAAAATCCCATTATCACCGAAGCTCGCAGCCAGTATATATTCAAGAACAAGAAAGCGCTCGGCGCAATATTTTCTTCGTACTTCAATCCCATCTCTGCGGAATATCTGGCGTTGGACTTTACCATCGTAAGTATCTGTGGTGTCTTTATAACGGCTTACTAACCAGATTTAAGCTTCAGTCCCTTACGCAAGAATGGTCGACCGGCGTCGAGGTTCGCACGAAGTTCTCCGAGAAGGACATGAGCGAGGCGTATCAAACGCACCTGACGGATATCAACGAGAAATGGATCAAATGCAACCCCACTGTCACGGAGAAGCTGCGACGCAAGTGGTACAAGCGCGCTGCGTGAGTTTTTCTTTTCCCTTTTGGGTTCTGTGATCATCGAGGCTTACTGCTCCTCATTTTCAGCCAGGATTTCGCAGAGCGCACCAACATTGACGCCGAAGATCAAGATGCCATTCGCATGGAGTTGGAGGGTAGAACCGGGGACACTGACAGCGAGGAGGAGAACGACGTCAATGACGACCCTCTTGCTGCTGCTTAATCTGATATTTATTTTATGCTTCCGTGTATGTCTCAATCCAACGTATGGTTTCCATTACATTCCACGGCGCGTGAGTACATGCCTGGAAGTACTGGCTATAAACCGTACAGTAGCTTCGGTATCGTTGGTAGCAGAGGGATCCTGGCGCTACCAGGAGCTACTGAGCTTAGGCGGGGAGGCTCAGTAGCTCCTGGTAGCTCTCGCAGGGAGCTCGGTAGCTCCCCGTATCAGGGGACTAGGCTACCAGGATACCACTGCTACCGCAGCTCCAGGACACAACGTAGCCAAGCCATTTTTTGCTGATGGATGTCTTTACGCCGAGACCATGAGTGGATTGTTATGTGTTTACTCTTTACTTTTCTTTTCAAATGAATACTTACTGCAACTCACACCCTGAACTTCCTAAGGGGAATATGATCCTTAGTTCAGTACGAGTCGGCGCTTAATACATTTCCCATCACGAAAATATGTGAATTAGCGCCGGAGCGAAGCGCAGGCACCTCCTGGAAGATGGCGTCGTCAACGTCGAGCTCCCACATCCCCTCGGCCGGTATAGGTATGGGCGCGATCGCGCCTCGGGGTGTCTTGCCGTCCTTGATGAGCTTCCCGAGTTTGGCGCACAGCTTGTTATATTCAGCCGCCAATTTGGCTATGGTTGGCTCGCGGCGCTTGATAGCTGTCTCGGTGTGGGCGATGAGTTTATTGTCTGCATAACGCATCAGTATTTCTCCCTGTGCCACTAGAGTACAGAGCATTCACCGTTTTTTAGACGTCGACCCAACCGCTTCACCGGGTCTCTTTCGAACTTCCTCCCACGCATACGTCCAAGGAATCGACGGTGTAGAGCACGGGCGTTCATCCGGTCCCGAAAATACTCACTGTTCACCAGCATCTCCAGCTCTTCGTTCTCCTCCACCCCCAACGCCTCCTCCTGTCGTTGTAGAGCCCGCTCTGCGTTGTGCAGCGCTTGTCGCGCCCTCGCGTACTCCATCTGATGCAGGGGCGCGTGCAAATCTCCCTCCTGAGCAGCTTTCAAGAACTTCTTTCTCAGCTCGCGCACCGACTCTTGGTGCGCCGTTAGCACCGCACGCCCGAGTATAACTGCATCAATGGCCTTCTGCCCTTTGTTTTTCGAACGACCTAGCCGGCAGTTACAGAGTTGAAACCCGGATCCGAAAAAGACCCAGAAGCGAAAAATATGATATTCTAGGCACAATTTTGAGGAGGGTAACCCAATTCTTTTGTGTGAGACCCTTATAGAGATCATAAACAATCCCACTTGAACAAAAAAGCCCATACCAATCGTCGGCTAGCACAGAAAATTGCAAACATGCCAAAAAGCAGAAATGTGTGGCTGTGCCAGAAGTCCTGAGAAGAGAATCATTATTGTGAGCGCCCCCTATTTTATATAGACCTGAAATTGTATGTGGGAGGGCTTCAGCACTTCCTATCCCTCCTCATAGTCTCAGATTGTCCCAAGGGTACAATCTACTCCCGTGCATGACCCCATTTTTCGGATCGGGGCCCTCCACCAAAATGAGTGACAAAAATAACGGGCTCATGTTCCGTAACCACCCATCGTAAAAATCTGAAAATATTTGTTGACACACTTCAAAGCCATTGTATCGTATCCACCTATTTTGTTTTACAAGTGCTTGCATTTCCATTGAGATATACGGAAGAACATTTCTTTTTTCGGATCCGGGTTTCAACTCTGTAGTATTCTTGATATAAAGGACCCAGTGTTTTGCACGTACGAGGTAAAGGCCGTGTCTGCAACTCGACCTGTAAATGCCACTGCTCGCGCAACAGTTCTTTCGACTTCCCGGACTCGCGCAGAGCATCTGTCGCTTCCACCCGCTTCGAGCGATTATGGCGATAGCGCCGGGAGATCCACTCCCCCAGGCGGAAAAGGCTCGCCTCGTCGTCGTGCTCGATCTGGGCGTCCAGGATATAGAGGCGGTTATAATACTGCGTGTGATGTAGTCAGCTCATTTCAAGTGCTCCCTAAAGAAACATGAGACGTACCCCGCAGATACGCAAATGCGCGATCAAATGCTGAATCGACTTCCAGAACCGCTCGCAACCCTCCCCGTTCGTGAATCCGAATCCCACACGCTTCCGGGGATGGTAAAGCAGCTGGCACGGCCACTCGTGGCCAAACGCGTGGAAAACCGAGACCGCGAACGCGACTCGGTCGATGTAGCGATCCAGAAAATTCCACTTCAGGCAGCTGCGCTCGAATGCGCAGGCGACGTCATAGAGGATTCCCACCCGGATGTCGTGAGGGACGTGCTGGAAGAACGTCTCGACGAGGGCGACGACGTAGAGCTGTTTCTCCCCCGCCGAATGCATGTTGGCGACCCACAGGACTCGGTCATGCCGACATAACAGACCCATGAGGGCAGTGTCCTCAAAGAACTCGGTGCTGGCTTTCTCCCGCTTTTCGTCCGCCGCCTTGAACGAGGCCTCGCATCCGTCGAGGACGGAACGAGGTAGAGGGAGTCTCTCGAACTCATACCCATCTTCTGCTTCATCCTCCACCTCCTGCACTGTCGCGCGCTTACGGCGTTTGTCGTTCTCCCTGCCGTGCTCCTTGGCCGCCCGGACGCTCTCAACGTACTCTTCCGTTCGCCGCGTCTGCTCCTCGGGCACGAAGTGCCTGTACGGGTGTCTCTTGGGCGGGTCTGGTGGAGTTTTCTTCTTCTTCTGCGTAAAGCAGGCGTCGAGGCAAACCATCACGTCTACCCTGTGGAAGATGTGAGCGGAGGATGGCAAAAGCTCACAGCGCGGTACTTACAGCTGTGAATCGTCACGCTTCAGGTTGGCAAAGCAGGCTGGACATCGACGGCGCAAGTATTCGCTAGGGCGCACGCGAGGCGGAGGTTCGGGGAACGGCACTTTTGGGCATTCAGGCTTTCCAGGTTCAGGTGTTGCCTCCCGCGCCCGTTTGCGTGTCTGTGGGGCGGGGCGAGGGGTGTCGGATGAGGACGACGAGCTAGTGCTGTGGCTCCGGTGCCGCCGCGGGGTAGGCGTTCCCGGCGAGGAGGCTGACGGTCCGTCTGAGCCACGCTTGGCGTGACGTCCGCGCGGTGGACAACACGATGACGAGGCCGACCCTGCTTCTGAGCGGTCGGATTGACGTCCGTGCGGCGGAGATGGTGAAGTAGGCACTTCAAGCCCAACTACAGCCTCGCGCACAGTTTCGATTGTCTGGCCGTAATGGTCCTTGAGGAGATTGCGCAAGTGGGTGTACCACATAAGACAGTTTGCAAACCGCCGTCGCAGAGAGTTCTGCGCTTGTCCGTGAATTTATATTGGAAAAGAATAACCTGGAGACACACCTGGTGGTCTAGCTGAAACCACATGTTCCCCAGCACTCGCTCCAACGCGTCAGTAAACGCGCCGTTGTTCGGTGAGATCTCCAGGAACAGATTCATCGCAAACTCCAGGACGTGTAGATCCACCGCCAGCGACGGCATTATTGGAGCGCAGCCAAACCCGCCAAGCTGCAGGAGCTGGACAGCGGCCGGCGCGCAGGGACACACTTGGATTTTCACGTCTTCGATGGCTGAAATCGGTTAGCGCTGCCGCTATGAAGGTGAAAATATTACACACCTGCAAACCGCATGACCGCAATTGTGTGTGTTTGGGTCGGGCAAGCACAAGTAGAAGGTTGCGGGCGGCGGCTGTCCATCTCGCGCAGAGATTTCGTTTCCTGGAGCAGTCGGGCGAAATGTGGGAGCAGCTTGGGCAATACTTCATTCTGCCATCGCTGCCATTGTGCCGCTCGTTTGCGGCGATGTTTGGTCGGGTCCGGGGGAGGTGTGTGCTCGATGAACATAAGGTCGGGGGCCGTCCGACGCTGCCACTGCCAATTCTTCTGCGGTAAGATCCTCGTCGGAGGCGAGTGGTGGGGCGTGTCCATCGCTTCGCTCTTCCGCCAACCCATATTGCGCAAGAAGGGCGGGCATGCGGGGCTGCACGAGCGTTCGGCCATTATATAGTAGAACTTCCGGCCGTTGAGCGATGTGGTCTGGGAATTTGCGCCTAGCATTGGGGAAGCGCGGACCGTCTGTGAGGCTGTAGGACGGCGAGGAGGTGGCCGCCGTGTGGCGGGCTTTGGCTGGGATCTTCATGGGTGAATAGAGATCTGGTGCTCAAGTCAGTGAAGTTGTCTGTAAAGAGGGGATTGCCACTCGCCCGTCGCTATCTTTCAGACACGCGTTATACACCCGATATCGAATAATATACGTATATATACGAAATATCAAGTCAATTTCCCTGTAGTGGTAGCTATGTGTTTCTCGGTACAATTACTGTGGTTCAAATACAATCCTATGCTACTATTACTGTGGTATCTAGATTACACGCTTGTGCTACTTTACAAGTCGGACACTACTTTAGGAAGGTGGTCGTTAAGAGCAAAGAAACAAATAGGCGCCCGCACCAAACAAACCCAGACTTGTTGTGTCCAAACTCGGAAGTCGGACCGGGGTCCGACCCTAATCCTAGTGCCCAGGCGGACGCGTCGCAGAGGCATCTCGACCGTACATATACGTGTCTAACGCGTCTGAACACGTGTCAAAAAATGACATTTTGATTGAATCTGCAGCGGACGCTCGTAGACGTGTTCAATAATTTTTTGATGTCCATCCTCTTCACTCTAACACTTTTTTTCACTCTCTACTCCCGAACTTTGAAAAGATTTTGCATTATTCTCATATGTACAGATAGAGTCTACACGAATTTTGTAGCAGGAAATACAGTATTTTGTAGTGTGATTGCAATATTTCTCGAGAGGCACAGACTCGACTCGTGAAAGAAACTCGGCGAGCCCCCAGCCAAGAACTTCACGGCAACGACCTCGGGACCGTGTGCGTACGTGGCGAATGGGATTGTTTGGGCGTAGTACCCAACGTGGCTCTGGTCCTTGAGCACGTCCGCACCAATGATAACCACGCGCTGGGGTTCCTGCACCAATGACAAGCGGCGGCCATCGAGCTCCCGGAGCGGTCTCACACACTGCTTCTCGATATCGATCCTCAGTGCGTTATGCTTCCCCAATCCGCAAACCCAAACTTTCTTGTCGCTGGGGCGGATCTCAGCTTCTATCAGCATGTACCCGCACTGCCCTTCCGTTGACAACATCTTGACCGAGACTCTGCCAGTAAGCTGCTTCACACCGATGATTTGTACATCGACGCGTCTGACGCGGAGCTGCGGTAGGCACATCCACATCCCAGATTCGTCCACTACGCAAATAAGTCGGTGAGTATCAAATGAAACAATGAAACTAACGCAACCTACGTTTGCGCTGACTTAGTATGGCTTCTGAGACCACAGGTATCGTGGCTGGGACCGCCTGAGTCACCGTCCACGGATCGTCTGGAGCCCATCGAGAGTCGTCGCTTGGTGCGGGAGGGGGAGTGACCGCTCGCGTCACTTGTTGCGCGCCGATGCTGAGGGCGGTATAGCCTGATGGGTGGACCTTGAAGAGATTGTCCTGCGGGATGTAAATCGCCTCCGTCAACGGTAAACCAGTACTGATATAAAATATTAAGCCAAGTTAAGCTGTGAGATTCATAGACGACGTACAACTGGTGGTAGACGTGTTCGATGGGAATGTCCGCGACTGGACGACTCGAGGTCATCGACGCCGTTGGACGAATGGTCAGTAGGATCCCAGCCTGGTCGTCCTTCGGCTGCTTTCCCTGTTTGCGGAGTTTTTCCTGTCGCTCAGCGCGGGCCGCGCTTTCGTGCCAACCCACCACCACCCCTTGCAGTCCCTTCAAAATCGTTTTTATCCCTAGCCCGTTACCCACGAAAACGGGGATATTCTCATATGTGGGCCGCGTCCTCATGAGTTTGAGTTCATCAACGACGTGGTGCGGAGGCGGCGCTTCGGAGAGGGGGTGTGGTGGGGTCGGCGGGGCGTTCGCGAGAAATGCGTGCTGCTGGAAGTGACCATCCTTGATGTTCTATGAATACCGGCAGTCAGAATATTGCTGGCTGAGAACAGGAAGAAGATTCAGAAAATTCACGCACCTGCCATAGTTCTGCGTCCTTGCAATTGGGAGTATCCACGTTGATACAGACCGTCCTGATTCCCCACTCAGCGAACTCCGCAGCCTGAATATGCGTCGCGTGTCAGATCCGTACAGTGACGCTCCAGGAACAACACACCTGCACAATTTGGAGCCGTTTTAAGTGGCGAAATTGTGACGGAAGTCGTGTCGGGGTATAATAGGTTTTGGAATTATCTGACACAGCGTCTTCCCGGAACCTGTTCCAGAATCTACCACACAATCACGCCCTTGTACCAAGGCATTCACGGACTCGAGTTGATACTGGCGGGGAACTATTCGCTTTTTGCTAGCAATGAAAACGAGAATGGAGGCACGAAAAGCTATCGTTTTGGACGTATCGTCAAAGGATTTGATATAGTCTGCAACAAGAGAAAGTGGGGGCAGGATATTGTTTGTCGCAAATTCTTTGAGAGCGGCAAGCGGTTGTTGTCGAATGAAATCAAGTCAAAGAGGGATAGCAGGATGCAGAAGTGTTGTGGTATGCTCCATTGAGGCAATAGGAGCGCATAGATGGCGTCCAGCGCGTCCAGAAGAGAGCAGGGAGTCAAGCGACGCGATGGTTGGTCATGTTACTCATGCTCGGAACGCCCGGTCCGTGATAGCCTTTTATGGAAATTAATTTGTATCGAGAATTTAAACTCAGATCGACCAGCCTGTCTATCGACAGGGCAAAAGTAGCCGCCAACGCACCAAAGGAGCCCGACCCGATCTTTTTCCTCAGTCTGTACTTTCCGCCCAGAGCCACAAGGAAGTGTTGCGAATTTGGGTAACTAACGTTTATCTCCCTGACCTTTATCTCGTTTTATCTGAGGCGCAGAACAATCTCGCACCACAACTATCAGCACTCTGAACGAATAACCCTCCCACACGGACTCTCATATGGCGACTTAAGTTAGTAAGTTGGCCTCCTCTGCTGATCTGACAGATGCTCAATTTGGACTTACTCTGAGACTTCGTGGCAAGAAGGTCTCGAGGATCGAGGTTGTATAGACTGGCAAGCTGGGATCTCTATCTGGGTTCTAACCGATAACGCAAACTGCGCTCATTGTTTGGGTTCTAGAGGCTCGAGGGCCTTGCAAGCTGCAACCTCTGTTTGGGTTCTGAGGGCTTGAGGTCGTGGTTTTGCAACCTGCGACTTCTGTTTCGATTCTGATGCAGCAGGGAAAACTCATTGCCGAGCATGACCTATCAGTGATCTCGTGGCTACCACAAGCTCTCTATTAATCCGGGTAGGTAGGTAGGTAGTATTACACGGCACGGTCCAATGTCATGAAAGAGAATATATTTATCGGATTTGATCTTATAATATGAAGAAACCCCTAATGGTATCTTTTGTCGACTCTGAAACCGTGTACACATTCCCAAGTTCTAAACTCGATTATAATGAATGAACACATTGGTGCAAGCATTATAAATGGTGGGGCATGCTGTCCTCAGGATCCGGATGCGACTGTTAATTGCACTTTTGAGCAGCTCCAGGACCTCCTCAAAATTGCCATATGCTCCCTCACTCCCGAGATGTTTGAGGCGCCTGAGATCCATTCTATCCATGCAAAAGAAGCCCTTGGCTTCCTAATACTTCGTGCCATCATAGCATTGAATTTAGTATTCCGTGACCTTTGTTGGCTGGTGTGTGGTTGATGGCGGTGGAAAGTTCGTTCCAAATTTCTGGTAGGCTGCTAAATGAGTGAAATCTGAATATGGGAATCCATTCTATACATAAAAATGAAGCCCTTGGCTTCCTAATACTTTGTGCCATTGTGGCCTTGAATTTTCTTTGGACGACTTGGCAGGCTGGCTTACATAAACACTATCACGCCCCCGCGTCGTCTAAATACTGATACAGGCGCGGCCCGGTAATCTAATCGAGGTCTAGGGGCTGCTGGAACTTATTTGGCAGGCCCCTGATTTTCCGGGGGCTGCCAAATAGAAATAATTCGTCAATCGTCTACTGTGGCATCATCACCGTATTCCGTAAATGAAGTCGGGAACTACTGAGCTTGTTAGTTATTAAGCGCAAGGTTACAGGGCCTGGATCGTACTCTGTCCATTGTTGTTGTAATCCACAACGGCGGTATTGTGAACCCAATTTTCCCTCGGGAAATCTGGGATTTAGTGTCCGCCAACGGCAATACTTGCGGCGGATAATTAGGATCGTTGGTTGGTGCATATTTTTTGTATAACCACGTTTCGACTCCCAACTCGAGACTGAAGTACGGGTGGATCCGTCAGTCAGCGTGCATCCAAGCAAGATGAAAAATTCTCACAAATCATTCCACATGAAATTGCTGTTATCGAGTGGCGTGTCTCCCGGTATCATGCAGAGAACAAATGCCAGTGGAACGGGTTCAGATCTGGGAATACCACGCTGCTTGTGCTGCAAGATTGTGTGTATCTCGCCCGAATATTGTTCGCCCTTGTATCGAATCTGAATGAGAGCAGAGCCTGAACCACGTCTCGAACATGTTGTTGGTGTAATTCTGCAACCATCCAAGAATGCATGGTTGTATGTCTCAGCAAACGAGTCCAAACCCGCCAAGCTGACATTGTGGTTGTTGAGGCGGTAATAGTTCACAAGACCCACTCGCATCGCATCCTTCTCAATTCTTTTCGCTTTTTCTGCAATGCTGCCAAGCACCACCCGTGACAATGTGTGTTCTGAATTTGCATCAATGGTTGAGTTTATGCAAAACAATGTTCGTACCGTGAGTAGCGGCATCTTGAATCGTTCCAAAGGCTTCTCTATCCTCCAGTGGTCGAAAAAGACGCTGGATGAACTGATGCTCCAGACGCAACCCAAGCGGGAGGTTTTCCCCAGATGTCTCATCGAGAATTCCGTTCAACTAGGTAAAATTGTTAACAGCTGATGGTTCCTATTCAATTGCGCACCATTCCATCTAGCTGCGCCATCCGATGGAACTCTCGGATCATCGACACTTCGAGAAGCCCACCTCCCCAGGGCCTTGAGACAGTTTACGTTCCCAGCCATCCTTCATGACAACAATTCAACTGTTTGCAGTTTGCATTTTATTCCGCCAAAAAATCTGTACCCATTCCATTTCTGAACGAGGGCGAGCCACAATATTCTCGAGGGTTTAAACTGATTGACAACTGCCCAAATGCGGAAATATTACACAACTCGGTTCGCCGGGGGTTAATCCTTTTTCTCAGTCCCAAAAGCACTCATTCCATGCCTATGAAGCTTATTCCACCGAAAGGTCTGTACCCATTCCACTTCTGAACGCCGACGAACCAAAATATTCCCGCAACAAATGCAAAAATATCACACAACTCGGTTCGCCGGGGCTTAAATCTTTTCTCAGTCCCCCAGAGCACGGATTCCATGCCATAAGGGGGCACTTAACATATTGAACCTTTCTGCCGACGCACGGCCATAGAACTTTGTATTTGAACGTCCTGTCCCTGCCATTTTGAACCCCGTGCTTCAAGGATTGCAAAAGTTATGCGGATAGGGGATCTCTGAGGGAATTTTCCAGGTGTATCAA
This sequence comes from Mycena olivaceomarginata, assembly GCA_029378375.1. NCBI lineage: Eukaryota > Fungi > Basidiomycota > Agaricomycetes > Agaricales > Mycenaceae > Mycena > Mycena olivaceomarginata. The sequence continues at coordinate 47,264 of JARKIC010001328.1, read as the reverse complement.
CCGACAGTTGAGTGTCCTACACAGTCTGAATTGCATAGAAATCTTTCCGAGCCAGTTCCGAATCCATCACTGTTGATTTGCTGCTTGCGAAGAGGAAGATTTCCCAAATTCGGAAGGAGTCAAAATGGTATAGCGCCCCCATTTCCTCGTGAACTTACCTGCCTGCGACATACTTCGCCATGCACACGAGCATCGCCATCTGGCTGTACGAGGTCGACGCCGACCGACCTAAGCAAGCCTGGCCCTTCGGCCACTTCGACCTGGTGGGGCTGAGCTCCAAGACCATTGACGCCGCAACCATCGACGCCATCGAGGGCCTCACCCGCGGCGGCTTCATCCACAAAGCATTCGTCGACACTAAAATCTTCGCCCTTCTCGACCGCCTCACGGCAGTCAAGGGTGGTGAGGTGCAGAAGCGAGTGTTCGACGCCCTAAATACCCTCCACTTCGAGTTCATCCCACACCCCACCAAGCCCATTGTCATCGGATATCTCAAGTCGCTCACGCCCAACATAGCGGACGAGCAGCACAACACCCTCCTGCACGGCCTCGACGTCTACCCCGGCAAGTACGGCTATGTACACAGATCCAAGCAAGGCCTCCTGGCCGAGTGCATGGTCTGTAAGTCCGCTGCCCACCCCTCCTTCCGAGTGCATGGTCTGTAAGTCCGCTGCCCACCCCTCCTTCATCTGCCACTACACGAGACCGGAACTAGGATGGTGGGACCCTCCAGGACAGCTGAGCGAGCTCCCCCCCGACCACCCATTGTATGTCAGACCTGTACCTGGAGGCAATGGAGGCGGGGGCAGGGGCGGGGGGGGGGGGTCGCAGAGGCGGTCGTGGGTTCAGCCACAGCGGACGCGGAATGCAGCATGGCAGAGCCCCATACCCCAGCAGAGGATGGTGCAACAACCGCGGCGCCGGTTTCGGGAACGGGCGTGGACGCGGGTACTAACTTACCGCGCTCCCTCTTCAGCTCATTCTCCTTGCTGTCTACAACTGAAAAGCAGTTGCTTTGGGTCCAGATAGGATCTCAGGGTCGGGACCCTCCAGGTATGAAATGTATTATACATGTATTGTACAGGCCTGTATTATACCATTTTATCCAGCCTTTTAGACCCAGCACTACATAGTTCGGGACCAAGTCCGATTCAGTTGCTAATTGTCAGTGTTCCATTGCGAGAATCTTCACTTGGCCTGATTCAAATCGAAGGATTTCTCAGTGCCACCGACTCCAAAAAGCTGCGTCTTTTTTGGGCTGTATTACGTGAAGGCAGAGTATGTATCACCTCAGATTCCAAGCGCTTTCAAGAAATGCGACCAAGATCCCAAGCGCACACCGACCTTCAAACAAACGCCTCTTCTCTATATCCACATGTCAGCTCAAGTTAATGAACCCGATATTCGTGCGCACGCAGGAACCACAACCATGCACACTTTGCGCTTTGGATCGTCGAGCAACTTTTTGAACTCTGTTGTATCGATCTTGGCCAACATGGAGAGGGATTCGTGTTCGTGGACCTATCCAGAGACGCACGTAGTATCTATACAGCGGGACCCGCGCGCCATCGCGCTTTTCGACGCCGAACCCCTGGCGGTCTGGCCCCACGAAGACGAATCCGTCATAATGCACCAGCATGTAGTGGAGCCACTCCCTCGGCGGCTCTGCGGCCTCGAAGGCGGTGTCAGAGAGTCCGCACGGAGAGGCCAGAACGAGCCGTGGAAGTGCGTGATGCCGCGGTTGACATGCGTGATGAAGCGGTGGAGGTCGAAACCAGGTGGAAGCGCGGCTTCCTGTGTGCGATACGACGCGGTGCTATGGCAGGAGGACGTTTTGCCATCGGGGAGTGAGCAAAATCCCGCCATGACATACTTTGAGGTTGGTGGCAGATGTGCGTGGGTGGGGGCAAAAGAGAAGTCAAAGAAACGGAAAGCCGTGCAAATGTCACTGCAAGTGTTGTCAAGATTCTGGTGGAATCACCTTCTCAGCCTTCAACTTTCCAAGTTCGCCATTACTTTGCTCCAATAATTCTTTGCTTTGTTTCAAATCGGTCTCAAGGCCAGCATTGGGCAATAATGCCAATTTCTACCCGTCATAGTTATTTGGACTGCGAGTCGCCAAAATTCCAGCGGAATCACCTTCTCACTCTCCAACTTTGATAGGTCGAGCTTCGAGTTCTCGTTCTCTTGAAGCTGCCTGCCCAAGGTTTCTTCTGATTTCATGATTTTTTACGTCCAAGTATGAATTGGATTGCCTCAACCTCGAGATTTCGTTGTTCAACAGTATACACCGTCTATTGCATCCACCGAGTATTTCATCTTACGCAATTCGGTCGAGCTGAAGTAGGGGTTTTTTTTTTTGTGAAACATGCACTCTGAAAGGAAATACTTCGATGGAAGCGTGATATCTAAAATTTTCCGTCCGCCCGCCTCTTGAGTTTTTCTGTCACGCAGGCGAGATCACATGTATTTGGATTCACTTAAAAAGGAAAATGAATGGGAAGGATAGTTGCAGTTGTTTGGTTCCTTCTTTCTCGCCCTTAATACGCCTTTGGCGCATTGCTCATCCGCTTTCCTCGCCTAGGGAAAAGGAATCACACACACCAAGACCAACGTGTCCCGCTCCGCCTGCCGTCACCAGCCAGCAGCAGCAAGAGAGCGAGAAGAAACGCGAACGCTGAGCCCCCAGTGTACCCCCCAGTCCCTGGTCCACCCCGCGTCCACTCAATGTCCACCCAGCCGCAACCCCTCTGTCTCGACTCCCAGGCGGAGCCCCCCTCCCCCTCCCGCTCCTCCGGCAACGACCCACACGGCCGCGGTATGTCACGGCCGCCTATCGCCACCATCCCAACGAGGTCCAGGTCGACGTCTGCGTACACAGCGTGGTCACTCGAGCGCAGCACCGTCTCTATGCCTCCCCCCGTGCCCTACAGCCAGCAACAGCACCGCGCGCTCACCATCCCGGAAATAATCGGGCTGATTTGCGAGCATTTGGAGGTTCTAGCTGAGCCTCATCATGAGGGGAGCGGAACCCGGCGAAACCTGGAAGATTTAGCTGCCTTAGCGAGGACGTGTAGGGACTTCGAAAACCCTGCGCTGGATATATTGTGGAGAGAGCAAAACACACTGGCGAATACACTCAAATGCCTTCCCTCCAATCTCTGGGAGGAAACTCTAGTTCCAAATGACGGGTCGTACTGTCTCGTGAGTCTTCTGTCGCCATTTACTGCCACACTCTCAGCTAAATGTTCGATCAGCGCCTAACTAGCGCTGCGCGAGGGGCAGAGTGGGACAGACCTCTGGCTCATGCGCGTCGCGTCCGACGGTTAATATTGGACGAATGGAGCTCGCCTTACGCTTTCCCGGATCGGGATCTTCTCGAGATCATTAGCTCTTCCCTTCCACAGGAGTACCTGTTCCCGAACCTTCGAAGCATTCATTTGGAACCACGCGATGATGAGGAGTTATCGTTTATCCCGCTTTTTGCCGGTCCTCAACTCACAGACATCACTCTCTCAGTTGACATGTCCGCTTCGGGCATTCTTCTGCTACCCACTCTTGACCTTCGATACCAGCAGCTGACAACACTCTGTATCGAAACCTTCCCACGTGAACCCGGTGTTTGTGCAAGCACCTCTAAGATTGCATTGAACCTAGATCGAGTCGAGATCCTCGCGCTTGATAAACTTGATCTGGCGGCCCTCAAATACCTTGGACAGCTTCCATCCCTCTCGAATGCCTGACTGGCTGATCAAGTACACTGGTGGCAAAAAATAATGCAACACAGTGTTCTCAGTGAGGGGTTTCGCAAAGGCTTACGAGCTGGTCGGTGCTCCTGTGGATGTGTGGAGTTGACGGAGCACATTGGAGCCATTTTTTTCTCTTGAAGAATAGAGATTGCATGATTTGCTTCCAGTTTTAGAAAGGTTGTGCAACTACAACCCACCAGCAGAGACCTAGACTCGCGGGTACCCTGCACTCTTGACCGGCCTTAGACCACCAAGCTCTGCCGCAAGCTGGCCTTACAGTTGCTTGCTTCATCTGAAAATTTCCAATACCAGGGATACAACACGGCCCATCATTCAGACCGTCTACATAGAACCAAAGATAAAATAGGTTATGCTGATGCTCTGTGCACATGTACATAATACGTGAAGTGAAGTACTTACTTATATATTGGCCCAAACCCAGAAACACAAGCGGACGACTCAGAATGCTTCTGCTGCCTAGACCCAACACTTCAAAGAAGAAGATAAAGTATTTGCTTATTGACTTCATCTTACCATTTATTGGTAGTTTTTATGCAACAGGCTTGTCCTGAGTGATGGATGGGGTGTGGTGGCGAGTCTAACATTCCCTTGAATACTGTTCAAGAGCCAAGAGTCTATAGAGTTGCGAGTCTACACTACAGACACTTGTGATTGTGTGCTGTGAACCCTGCATGGTGTGTGAGAGGATGCAGGATTATTTGTGTTGGCCCTCTCGTGTAGTGGTTGTGTCTCCCCTTCTCAATTTCCCCTTTCACAAGAGGTCCCTAGTTCGACTCTCACTGGTGGCAACTTCCTGTTTAAGTTGGAGTGAACACTGTTTTTGATTCGGTTAACAGAACATGAACTGGCGAATGGAGTTGTGCAATATTTCCATATTTGGAAGTATTTTGTTTCGTGTTCCTTCAGAAGTGGAATGAGTCCCTCAGCAGGTCCGCCCCGAACACCGGAAATTTACATCCACTCCTCGTCCGCTTCTTGAGCTGAGTGATTCACTTTCCATTCCCGCCACAATGACTCGAAATCCGAACCCAGAATCTGTCTTTATATCCCGCCGAGGGGACGGGTGTGGTTGGGCTAAAAATCCTAAGTCCGAAATCATGATTGGCGGGTCCCGCCAAAATGTCAACCAATGATCCCAGTCGTTTTAGGAACCCTTTGATCCCTTGCTTGCCCCGAAATGGCATTTTGAATCACATGCTTCATAATGCCATTTTAAACACTATTGAATGGTTTAATTTGCATTTTGAACCACTGCCCCGAAATGGCATTTTGAATCACATGCTTTGTAATGCCATTTTGCCTCACTATTGAATGGTTTAATTCAGCCTGAGAGCAGGAGGGATAAGGGAGCACTAGAGGGTCAAAACGCGGAGCTGCCAGATATAAATATTTGTGTCATGTAAATCAGCGATATAAAGCAGGTACCTGCGGATTCTGCGGCATGTCTGGCAATTGAAATTGTGGGGGATTTGTTCCAGTAGTTCGAACCACTGTCGTCTGTTTAGCCGATTTAGGACCAGGGCGCTGTCTACCACTACTAGGCTCTTGTCGGATGTGGCGCTTTGGCGCTCGGGAATCCGTAAGACTGCCGGCAATACGGGCTTCCTCGTCTTCTTCCGTTTCCTGACGTCGGCGTTTCTGGACTGGGGATGCTTTGGGGGAAAGGGCCTGCCTGATTCATGCAGTGCTCTTCAGGCTTCCCCCAATCAATCCCCCTGCAAGTTGCTATCAGCACGACGATTTCAGGCCCAAGACCCCTTCATGAACAGCACTCCAAGACTCAAAAGTACCACGAATCAGGTCCAAGCCGTTCTGTGGGATGATCAAGCACGACGTCGACGGGCACAGACGAGGGCAAAGGCTTAATGCAAACCATGAAACGTACAACCCACCTGGCAACAGCTTCAAGACTCGGGTATGATGTCTTGGCCTCCGACTTTCTGAGTTTTTTGTTCAGGTTGAGTTGCACATTCAATTGAGGTAATTATTGGTTTGAAAAGACACCGTCTTGGGGAAAGAACAAAACCCGAGCCCAAGGCATCATACCCACGACAATTCTGAACAATATTGGCTGCGGATGTATGTTCAAATTTTGGCTTTAGCAAGAGAAAAACCCCGGCGGGTTTCGCCCAGTTTGATGTGTAACACAGCCACACACACGCCCAACCATCTGTTGAAGTGATATCAGCCTCTTATTATCCCCATAAATATGGTTTTAAGCGTGAAAATTCAAGCTGGACTTGTTTGATTTGGGATTTTTGGTTGGAATCCCCAAGGGTCATGAGGCCTTCTGAAAGCTCGGATGATTCTCAAAAAGTTTCTGGATGCAGATTGGATGCATTAGAGCATTTCATAACTGAGCTGTACAGCTCTGTTTTGGTTGACAAGAGCTGTACCCAGCCGGAAGCAACGAGTCGTGCCTGACGCTTCATAGGAAAAGAACACCTTACATCCGCTGACCGGGACCACAGAAAATTCGGATTTTTGGGGAGGCAATAGTATGGTATGATTCCATGCCCTCCAGAATGCGTCCAAGTACATCATACTAAAAATCTAGGTCAATTGGAGCACTATACCTACTATGGGACATGTTCTGCTGTCAGACAGTGAATAACACCCAAAATTGAACGAGTGAAATGATTTGAGGTGCTTATAAAAATCCGAAGGTGCCGGTTTATATAGCAAAGAGGCAATGTGCACTTATTCCAACAAAACATCTGATCCTGAGAAGGGATTAGCTGTCTCAGTTCTTCCGTCCCCCAGGCCATTTGTTTCTGGTCCTGAGTGGCCGGCTATATGGCAGGGGAACGTTTGTACACTTACGGGAATCGAACCCCCGCCATTCCAATTACTAATTACTAAACCTTTCTCAGGATCAGATGTTTTGTTAGAATAAGTGCATATTGCCTCTTTGCCATATAACCGGTGTTGGATCACTGTCTGTTTGAGCCTGGTTATACTGCTGTGTTTCATGGGTGGTGCTTAATGAACTTCACTTTGTGGTTGAATGAACATAGGAATATCAAAAGTAATGGCCCGGAAACTGTGCATGACTGGACGTATCAGAGGAGTCTGGTGTTTTTTGAGAGGGGTCAAACAAGGGGGCGCAGGAAATAAATTGTCTAGGACGATGCCCTTTTAGCGAAAAAAATATTCATATTTTTTCTGAAATTGTTTTCGGGGCTTTCAGGCAAGATGGTGAACATTTCAAAAACTTTTGGATCAGGGTCGACCACCCTCCTCCTCAAATAAGGCAGGTGTCAAACCATATAAGGCAATAATGTCACAGCTTGTTGCTCGAAAAATATTTCTCAGAAAAACTTCGGATAGCCGTCAATCGACTTGGAATGGTTCACTCTATCAGAATTGGGCATCGTACCCTGGATTTTAATTCCCGCGCCCCCTTGGGCTCAAACCCAAAAGACCCACTGGAGATTCTGATGTGTCTGTGAGTCCGAATGAGGCCGATTCGCCCGCTAACCGAATTTTCAAGTTGATTGCAGTCATTGACATTACCATTTGCAGCAATTCATGAATTGATTACCAGATTGCTGGCGCTGGTGTCTCCAAAAGGCGTCTAGATGCTTTACCCAATAAATGTCCTCAGCACTGACATTGCTAGCTGTGCATGTGCATATGCGACGCGACTTTGACACACATCCATGCCAGTATCGATGCCTACCGGGCTCGATACTGATGGCGGTGGACAAAAATAAAGAAAATAAAGATACGAAATAACTCATGGTGCCTCTCACCAACAGCGGGTGAGTTTTCTCGTCGAGTGATGTGTGGACGTTGCTTGACCGGTCCGAATTCTTTTTCCATCAGCAGGTGAGTTTTCTCACATCCTGCCTTTTTTAAAAAAAAGATGTCAACCCACCACCATCAGGCCCCCCAACCGTCGTACGCACCTCTACTACCGCTCCTTTCGACAGTGCCTCATATTGCCAAATCCTATGTCCTCTAAAGGTCTGCGTATGGCAACCTCGAAGGCGAGACCGACAATCCCCTCCCATTTCTTCCGAAAATCCACGACGTTGAGGATTGAAAAAGAGGTTCATATCATATACTCGTATGGCGAATCTGGCATTAACATATCATAACCTTGGTCAGTTAAACAGGGCAGAGGAACTTGGATGTGTGGTGCTTGCGAAGCAAAGGGAGTTTTGTGGAGAACATCACCCACGCTCTGGACTACAGGAAATTTTGGCAAATACATACAGACAATTGGGTCAATTGAACAAAGCAGCGGAGCTTCAAGGCATTGCCCTCGAAAAACAAAAGATATTTCTGGGAGAAGGCTATCCAGATACCCTGTATACAATGGGAAATCTGGCGAACACATACAGGGAACTAGGTCAATTGAGGGAGGCAGAGAACCTTGGAGGGCTGGCGCTTCAGAAACAAAAGGAAATTCTTGGAGAGGAGCATCCCGACACCCTCCTGACTATGGGGAATCTGGTATTGACATACAACAACCTGGGGCAATTGACAGAAGCAGAGGAACTCGACTGCGTGCTACCGCTTCTGCTTCTGCGGTCCTCCAGGACTCACTTCCAGCCTATCCTCTTGCTGGTTTTTACCACATGCTCCGTCTCTGCTACATTTATTCCTGATCGCATTAGCGCGCAAAATCGGTGTCACCGATTTCCAGGATGTCGGAGGAAAAGGATAAAATTTGCCACTGTAAACCGACCTGCGGCAAGCTGCGTAGTGCATGTACCAGACGCACACATTACTCCCAGGTTCCCCCGGAATCTATCCGTCCCTCCATGTCTCCCGAGCCTGCTTTATCATCTGCTAGTCAGCACTTGAACCTGGCGAAAGACCCCAATGCTTCACCATCTGCGCAACCACACCCACTGCTTCCTCCATCATTTCCAGCCTCTGATTTCGAAATGCTCACCCATTCCGATGAGAGTGATTGCTCTCATGATAGAATGGACATTGATTCGGACACCGACTCCTCTGTGGCTTCAGAAGCGCATTCCGTCGCACCAGAAGATCCAGGCCTCAATCCTTGGTCCCGTTTCGATGAATTTCAGGATTTGGACGAACCAGTATCCCGAGAGGAAATGCTCCGGAGTTTACGCGACAAACAAGCACACACATTTTGCGCACATGGTGTCAATGTATGTCCTGATGCTGAATAATGTCCTAATTGCTCCTCGGGCAGCGACTGGGGTCGGCAAAGGTCGACCGACATCGGGACGGGTCGGCATAGTCTGCCGACATCCGGTGCTGCTGACATTGGCCGACGGGATGAGGGTGCGAGCCAATTTCGCTTTGTTTATCTTCGAAAGTCCTAACCACTTTATTTCTCAGACGACACAAATTTTGATCCCGATGTAGAGGCGGATCTTTGGGGTGTCCGTGAGTCTGGAATCTTCCGTCCGCTGTTTATACCGTACTGAACCTTCTATTCAGGAAATAAAATTTTAACGGACCAGGATCGAGACGACATTCAATCTCCAAAATGCCACGAACCGCATATAATCAAATGGTGTATGTATTCTCCCACAAGATGGACCTAAGCTCCGAATGGGTCATGTTTCACCGAATGGCTATTCTTTCTGGTGTCGAACCGATATGGATCGACTGCTGTGTAGACTCCTGCGCTGCATACACCGGTGCTTACGCTGATCTCACAGAATGCTCATACTGCGACAGCCCACGCTTCTCTCCCGGCGGAAAGCCGCGGCGCATGTTTTGCTACCTTCCCATTATTCCTCGGCTGCAGGGATTCTTACAGAATCCGAACTGCATTGAGCGGTTGCTGTACCGCGCCAACTACATCCATGTTCCTGGTCAGATTCCGGACGTATTCGATTGCGAGCACTACCGCTTCCTCTGCGGACAGGACGTCATTCTCGACGGCGAAACCCTTTCGCACAAGTATTTCTCAGGCAAATACGACATTTGCCTTGGGATTTGCATGGACTCATACTTGCTTTTCAAGCGCAACCGTCGTGGTCCATCTGCGACCCCAATTTTCGTGAAGAATTATTATTGCATAAAACCCGAAGTACGCACTCATCTCGACCCTCTCGATGGTGGCTTGATGTCCGCCGGTGTAATTCCCGGTCCTCATCCTCCTAAAGATGCCCACAGCTTTCTTATTCCATACGACAACGAATGTGCTGCCTTGGCTGTCGGCGTCCGTACTTTCAATGCCAGCACTCTCGATTTCTTCATGCTGAGGGGATACAACATCTTCGAAATGGGCGACATAATCGCCATCGAGAAGTCCCTCAACATCAAGGGACACAACAGCCTCTCCCCTTGTCGTTCATGTGAAATCAAAGGAGTCCGCAATGTTACCGGCGGAGAGAAAATCTACTATGTGCCGCTCACCCATCCGGACGAGCGATCCTGGGACCCAGAAAATCTTCCCTTGCGCTCACCAGAGAAGATGGCCGCAGGGATCCACACATTCGACGAGATCTCAGCCACTTTCGACAATCCGAATGCCGCTGCCAAGGCCAAAGACACCATCACCAAGTTCCATGGCATAAAAGGTCTTCCTGCACTCCGCCGTGGGGGTGGAGAGTATGGCACTGCACTACATGCACGGGGTTCAAAATGTCATTGTGAGGCATGGGGTTCAAATTGCGATTGTAGGGCACAGGATTCAAAATGCCATTGTGAGGCACGGGGTTCAGAATAGGTCCCTTGTCCCTCCTGAGGACGGCCGAAATACATTTTTTGCCCTTGCTGGCGGGGCATTCAAATCCGGAATGCAGGTTGTCTATTCAAACCTTAAATATGACAAGTGCTACCTGTGGTAGAGCGCTTGCTGCGTATACTGCCCAAAAAAGGCATTTTACGCTTCATCGCAAGTATTTTGTTTAGGTCTTTCGATCAGATGTAAACTAGATGGCGTCCCCGCAATATATGGTTTTTTCGCGAATTTAGGTGTGCTCGCCGTCGTCGATGACACTGACAGGGTTTGATCGCTGTGTGCCAAATGGGGACGTCCGAGCACATTGCACAGCGCGATGACGGCCTTTGAAAGCAGCAGCCTGATGGCTGCTGACTGCATTTGTGAGTGAGTGAGAGCTGAATGTATCAAAATCGGTCGCTAACTACGGGCTTTGTTACATCGTGCCACTTGGGAGTTTACCAAGTCCTGATACATCATACCCCAGACTGTGGAGGTCTTTTACGTTTCCTATTACCTCAAGGATAAGGCAGCAGATTTTTATAATCAGGTTGTCGTCCCTGAGGAGGAAAATTATGACCTTGAGAAATTCTTCATCGGACTGTTCGACTTTATTTTCCCGCCTGATTTCCGCAATACTCAGCGGAAGAAGTTGAACCGATGCTTTCAAAATGAGAAAACGGTTACAGCTCATGTCGCTGAGTTCGCGCAGATTTACAGCACGATTGGTTTGAAACACGACCAGGAGAAAGTGGTCAAGGTCTGGAATAGCTTCCGTGGCGAAATCCAGCAGGAAATGTACCGCCAGAACCTTGACCCCGAGATCTCTTCTTGGGAGGCTGTGATTAATGGCGCAGAGCACGCCGAGGTCCTCCTGAAATTGAGCAAGGGCAAGGGACCTTCTCCTTCTGCGAAACAGGAAGGGAATTCAAATCAGCGCAACCGAGATCAGCCTGTACGCGGTGCATTTAGAGGCCGAGGACAGAGCGGCAATATCAGCTGTCCAGTAAGGATATATGTGGTGCTCTAGATGGCGTGGGTCAACGGTCGTCGAGTGGCTGACTGTCAGTGCGAGGAAGCGATGGAGACTGAGACGCCGCGGGGCAATGTTGCCCATACTGACAATTCGCGGGAGGGGTAGGTTGTTGCGAGGGCGAAACAAGCACAACAACCTTTTCTGGAAGACAATGGCTTCGTTGAACAAACAAAAGACGAAAAAGAGCCATCCTTTTGTTTTCGTATCGGCCCGATCACCGGGCGATCACGTGCCAAATACGAACATGTCACACATCAAAGTGCGCTTCTTCCACCCACTGTCATGTCGACGTCGATATCAGTGACGGGGTGCGAAACCGGGTACAGTGAGGATACCGTGGAGGGCGTGGAGGTGTGGCGGCTCGGCGTACGCGGGGGGCGGGCTGTTGGAGGTGCCGTCGAGGGCGGTCTCGTCGACGTCGTTTGGGTGGCTGGCAGCGCGGTAGTAGGTGGCGCGTCGCGGGCGGTAGCGGGGCGTCCGCGGGAGGAGGGGCACGCACGGCGGGCGGCGCGGTAGCGAATAGCCACATGGGCGGTGTCGTCGACGTCGTGTGGGCGGCTGGCAGAGCAGTAGTATGTGGCGCGATGGCGGGCGGCGGCGGGGCGTTGATGGAAGGGAGGGCAGATGCGGCGGGAGGCGCAGTAGCAGATGTACCACTTGCCGCGGTTGGCGCCAGACTGGCACTGGCGGTGAGCAGGGAGGAAAGGCGTACAGGTGGGTTGCTGGCAGGGAGCGCCCCGCGCGTTGACGTCCATGAGCTGGTGGTTGTGGAACGGGTATCGTGGGGGGGCGTTGCGGGAAGGAGGAAGAGAGAGGGAGGACACTTGTTTGGCGTGTGCCTCAGCTCGGCTTCACGTTTCAAGCTCCGCTGGGAAGCCGTCGGCAGGGGGCGGTGTCCTTCCCAAAAAGGTTCAGGGGCGGAGGCGGTTTGTATCGAGTGCAATTGTCCCATCGACCTCCGAATCACCCCTATTTTGTGTCCAGATTTTGTTCTGAGTCATTTGACACCTGTACGGGCACAAACCAGCCTGTTCAATCCACTACATCAGTCTTTTGACATTTTGCATTGCGGTGTTTCACGTGTTTTTTCGTGTTTTCGTGTTGTTCACCTAAATTAGTTTGTGTTTTGGAGGATACTGGACAATTTCGTTCAAATCGGCAGTCACGTGTCACGCACCCCCATGTCGATCACGAACTTTGGTCGGTGTCACGCGTCACTCGGGCCTATGTTAGTCTTTCTCAACAAGTTGACATCTTATTGCATGCAAAAATATGCAGTGGTCATCGAGAAATAGGGAGTTTGTGCAAAAGCCACATGGGCCGCATGCGGCTTTTGTGCATTGTGCAAAGCCGCATGCGGCACCATGCGGCTTTTGTTTCCCTATCAATTATTTACTTGATCCTTGTGTAGATGCCGTAGAGTAGCGTAGAGTGCTTTGGAAGCCGTTGGTATTGATCCGGCATCAGGTGCGTGGAGCAAGTGGCCTTTTTTTGACAGCATTACGGCCATAGCCGCACAGCGGCTGCGGAGAAGCCAAATAATGACGTCAAAATGATGCACATTATGATTGGTGAGTGGTTCAATATACGGTGTAGCACCTAATTTACTAGTATTTCATAAAAATGAATATAGATACACTCATAAAACCCTCGGTTTATCATGCGGCTTTGCACAATGCGCAAAAGCCGCATGCGGCTCGTGCGGCTTTTGCACAAACTCCCTAATGACCAAAAAACCCATTGGTCAATCATTTTGCCCACTTAGTGTAGCAGCATTGAACACGGGCAATATTGGCAAAGGCACCCAATGTAGGGGAGAGGCACAGCGCAAGTAGAGTTACCTTATTTGGTAAAATTTGGGGCGGTGAGTGCCAGATCCGTCTACTCAACCGAACATGTGGGTAGGATAAATCTGGACAGGAGGTCGGGACCCCCCGTTCAGACTATAATAAATTAAGCTCCGGAAGAGGGTCCAAAGAGGAAAACATCAGATCCCAATCGTTTAATAGCACTAGAATGCTGCATCAGGAAAAATCAAAATTGATATGGACTGCTATGGACTGCTACGGGGGTCTATCATAGACACCATCACATAGCAGGTGTTCATGTATCTGGAAGATCTCGCCACATAGGCAGTCAATGTCCTCGGAAGGTATGAACTTGTTGTAGTACTCGCTCACAAAGCAGTGGCCGATGCAGCATTGAGTGACATGCCCGAAGACCTCGCGTTTCAATGTCCTGAAGTGTGTCGTGGGCTGTAAGGACGGACAGGGAAATCGGCCATAGGATATCTTGTGAGGGACAGATCTTGTGTCATGGCTTCGATTCAGTAACAGAGATTTTTGGCATAAGAGAACAAGGTCATTGGGGAAAGAAGTATGCATAGCGCACCGCAGGATTAAAGGGGGCGATAGCCGGTGTGATTCAATGTTTTAAATTTATCACCTCTTCTCCGCCTCCCACCCTCAGGGCCCTGCCCACAGCAATGACCAACCGCCCGTGGCGGCATGTGTCATTTGCATTAGGGATCTTGTGCTTCTGGAAGAGTGCTCACTGTACATTTACATTTCTCAACATTTGAAATTTTCAAGATCTCAATAGTCACCGAGGCCACGGTGATTGGCCCGATCACCGTCTACTACCACTGGTGCCAGACATGGGAACATCAGAAGGTCATCTGCCCACATCAGATTAATATCCCATATGAATGGCACTGCTTCTGTCAGGCTCAAGGTTAATGAGGAAAATGTACACGTGGGTGGGTTCTATGAATGTTCCACCATGGAACCCACAGTGGAAGCTCCACTAACTCCGCTGTGGGTTCCATAATGGAACATTAACTCCACTATGGTTCGATCAACATGGGTGCTTCTATGAACGTCTATGGGAAGGCTTAGTCGTGGCTGGATAACTTGATATTGTGATTGGAGGAAGTGGCCTCCCTGAGTTAGAACCTCGGTGCTCAAAATTCTTCCGCCGTTGGGTTTTCTCCCCAGAAATGACATGGTGATCTTCGTGGCAATCAAGAGGCAAAAGGGCATCTCCGTGAGTCAAAATCGAAACGTCCATCGCTTCAGTGACTTAGACTTAGGATTCAGTGATGGCCGTCTTGTCTCACCAAGTTTGATATGAATTGTTTCGGCATTTTCCACAATTATGATCCGCAGCTATGATATACAAACTGCGTGATAAATTGCAGGTCCCTAGACCACCGTCTCCCTCTACCGCCACTCCCACTTTGCCATGGTCCGGATATTACGGCCGAGAAAGGTCCGTCAAACTCTTCAGGCGAAAGAGAATGTAGACGATTTCCACTTGATTTACGAACAGCATTGACCCATTTTAGATGCGCATTCGCCCACCCAGACCCTTAACGGCGCCATTTTCAACCAATATTCAAATACGGCAATTCCTTGGAAGTCTACAGCGTCTCTCGCACGATATCAATGGGAGCGAACAATCGAGCGAACACATAACGATTTGGCCCCACCCTATTGGATTCGCCAAGGGAACAAAACGTCTGAACTGGATCAAAGACTTTCCCTATCTTGCGGAATACTCATATTTTGCTGAGTGTTTTCGCAAGAAGGCACCTGGGCGGATGTGGGCAGGGCTCTTTGTCACGGCGATTGAAAGTTGGGTTGGTAAGAAAGTGCTAGCTGAATGGCATGTATGGGCAGCCATCATCATCAGTCCAGAAGCACCGGCCACGGGGAAGAAACTGCTCATATATGACTGCGACAGGGAAGACGTGGACTTTGGCCACTGTCGCGCCAGAGAGGCCCTCCCTCTTTCTATACAGCACGATTTTTGGAGACAGAAAAAGATGCCGTTCGCAGAATTGTGGCGTTCCATCTACGATCCAGAAACCTTTGGCCAGAATCAGTGCATGAAGAACACCTGTGAATTTCTCATTCACACTGTCACGTCACCCCCTCGCATTACTGTGGGACCAGATGGTGAGGAGGTCATTGATGGATTTCGTCGGGTTCTTTGCCTTTGACTTGTGGTACATATTGTATTATTTCGATCAATTCGTTTCTGACCCCCGAATTTAATCGAGATTAGAGCGCAGGGCAGCCAATTTGGTCAAAAACAGTCCAGAAAGGAAGAAAAAAACGGGCGCGCCCTAAGTTCCTCAAAAGTACCTCCAAAGGCTGTACCAATACAGTACCGAAAAATCCATTTTCCAGCGCATCTTCCATTTTGGAAAAGCTCAGATCATTGGTTTGGATGGCTATGGCCCCCACCAAAAGCCGAGTTACGGCAACGGGCAAATTCAATATCGCGGGATTTGGATGACCGACTGTGGGGCATGTTATTGTTAAGTTGCGGGGTACCGTTTTAGGTTCCAGATCGCATTCCACCATGGTATTTCTGGGGGTTTGGCGACTTTAAAAATTTCCTTGCACATTTGGGGGCATGCACACAAAGCATAGGGAATCCAGGGATTGGAAATAGCTCAGGATATGCTAAAGTCTGACCTTACTCGGACATGTGTTAAAATGCGGATTTTTTGCGGCACGGGTGACCAATGAGCTAAATTCCTTGTTGACCCCATCGCGCAACCCAAGGATCATCAGAAAAGTTGCCGTCGGCGTTCTGGTACTCCACCTTCTCCTTCTCCTTTGCGAGATCTTTGTCGCGATGGGGAATAGCCTCGACTACCTTGCGGTACGGCCAAAGTTTCTCGTCATCAGCTTTCGGCTTTTTCTCTGCTTCCTTGTCTTTATCGATTGTGATGAACGCAAAAAAGGCATCCTTGTCACCTTTAAATTCCGTTTCCAGCTGCTTGAAGAGTCGCTCACGACACGTTACTAGCCCATTCATTTTACTCCATGATTCATGTGGGTACCGTTCTTCGGTCCGTAAAGCTTCCGCAGTTTGGTGACCTCCCCGCTCTCGAAGGTGCGACGTATGCATCTGGACTACCCATCAGCAGGGTGCGCAACTATAGCCGCATATGTTTGTTCACCACGAGAGGCTGAAAGAGGCTTCGCCAATGGTAGCATATCCTAATCCGTACGGCCGCATCGTGAGCATAATGTAATTCACAAACTTGAGAACACTCACCACAGTCCTCTAACACAAGACATGGAATTGAATTTGCTCAGCCAAGGATCGCGTTAAACAGTACTACAGTGATCCTGGGGATCCATTGGACGGGAACTCACCGCTATTGCGCATACCGCTCATTTCTCTTTGAAAATCATGATAAAACGCATTGCATGAGCCTCAGATTCAACCTGACCCTCTGACAAATACCTCCAGCACATTCCACAGTCTGGTTCTTGTTACCATGCCGAAACTTCCCAATTCCAACGGCACGGGGAACTCGGGTGCATCGATCTCAGGCTGTGGTAGCTCCCAATATTAATGTATCGAACCTTCATTGATCGACGAACCTGGGAGCTCCCTCCAGGATCATGGTGGTTGGTGCAGAAGTCTTGGTAATGTCATCGAGTTCGAACAGGCAGTGAAATTGCTATATTTTTTCATCCAATTCAACAGGGGGGGTGACGCATGACATCTGGAACATATTCGACACTTCGACAGGGCCCACGTTGGACTCCTTTCCCAGAACCTCCTTGACCGCATTGCGAGCGAGACGAAGACGCTGTTTAACCATCATCAAAGTCCTGATGGTGTCCGGCTGTAAGCTCACCCTGCGGACGGAGATGGTGTCGTGTGCGCCAGGAAAAATGTGTTCGACAGCCACAGCCGATCCTGAAGAGTATGATTCAATTCCCAATCGTCTGGCAGAACAGAAAACAACTCACCGGGGATGGTCAGAATGTCGCGAGTCAGGCGGAATAAGCTTGGGAACTGTGCCCTGCGTGAAAACCACCACTGAACCAGATCGCAAGTGTTGAAGTCCTCGCTGGAGAGCGAATAATAATCCCAGAGTTCGTCAAAAGCCGCGTGACGTTCTACACCGTTCTACACGATACCGCTTGGTGAAATCTTTCTCCGGTGAGGCCTGAATGCGGGAAGTCGATTGGACGGGGGCACGGACAGCATGCTGCATAGGATGAGGTTCCCGTTGGCATCGCGTGCACACTGATCAGAATCCGAAAAAGGATGGTGAAAATCTGCTGGGTGCTTCTACAGTTTTTATTTGCTCACAATCGGTTGCAGGCAGCAGCCATTTATGTGTGATGTTTCCAAAATCACAATTTGATCCCTGGGTGCTTGTTCCAACCCTGGATTTGCCTTGTCCATGCAAACACCGGTCCTCGGCAGCCAAGTGCAAGGCAAATTCAAGGCTTGAACAAGCACCCAGTGCTCAAATTGTGCTTTTGGATGTCTTGCTTGCAGAAATTGTTTGACTCCGAACCAGGTCTATGTTGAAGGAGATGTGGGAAAAGCTGATAAGGACCATATGGCCGTATGGAGAGGCACGGGGTTCAAAATGGCACTGCAAGGCATGTGACTCAAAATGCCATTCAAACATTGAATATGTCAACTGCTCCCTTATCCCTCGTGCTCTCGGCTGGACTAAATCATTCAATAGTGAGGCATGGGGTTCAAAATGGCACTGCAAAGCATGTGACTCAAAATTCCATTCAAACCTAAATATGTCAACTGCTAGAATATTCTACATAATTCGGAGCTGTTCCACATTAGTGATCCGCTGACTGATGGGTTCGGGCTGTTGCCATTTCGGCATTCCCCCGGCGAATCTCACTCTGAATCATAACAAGCAGTGATGAATTAGCAAGGGTATGTATACGCGAAAAGATAGCAACGTGAGGCTCACCACAACCCATAAAAGTGTGAATACGTACTTTTAAACGAAATTGAGGCCAGGAAAGGAGTAAAATCCCGGTAGGACGTAGAGCCAGCGGGAATGATTCGACGAGGTGCATTTCCATAGAGATACAAGCGGTTAACAGACCGGTCACCCTCTTCCTGACAGTTCAAATGGGAGCTTGCGTCTTGAGCTGAAGTCGCACATGAAATTGGTGAGAGGCGCTGGAAAGAGAATATAAAAAGTTGAGTAGAATCATCCAGGACTTCAGGGCAGGTGTCGGCAAGTGGGTCCGCCGAGCGGAGTTTAAAGGCTTCGGACGGACAGACACACGTAATTTTATAAAGAGGGAGATAGCGGGGCCAAAAAGTGCGAGTATGTTGCATAAAACACTGGTCAAGACATGTACCAGCAGTAGAAGTCGCGGCAAAAATGTTCGCATGTTTGATGTGACCCTGTCCTGTTAAGCCAGCAGCATTTTCCGAGCTTCACCTTTGTACCATCCATTGTGGCATATTGGTAGATGCTGGTAGAGAATCTGAAACACCCTTTTCTCTCTCTTCTTCTTTCCTTTTTCAGCGTATTGGAGAGGAGGTGATCAGCCATCGCCAGCTCAATGGTTCAAACAGCATGTGAAAACTGATGGCTATGGCCAACCCGATGGCTGTTTTTCTCCAGTTATTTTTTAAAACTTGCATTTCATTCAAGGCAGAAGGTGCCATCGTAGTAGCCTATAACAACCGAAGGCCACAATCCCGGAAAACACTCGAAAATGCTACCAAAAATTCAAGTTCATCCATTTCTCCTCTTCAAAACAGTGTTTGGACGGAAATTTGAGCAGGCGGTGCCGTTGTAACATCTACAGACAATTGGCGGGTAACAGCGACGTCCATTTCCACGAAAATTTTCCAGCCATCAAATTGATGCTGATGGCCGATCACAAGCTCTCTATTTATTCTAATTCTTTGCGGCGGCCACAAACATTGTTGCCTAGACTTCTGAAAGTTGAATGCATAGGAAAGCACCCCACTTCGTTCTTCGAAAAGAGGGTGGGTGCTCTCTGAGTCCGTGACACCGTTGCAAGATAGGTTTACCGAGAATAGAGTGAACATCCCTCACAGAAGCAGGGTGCCTTCCCTGTGCATTCACAGAAGTGGGGTCATGCATTCACAAAAGGAGGGTGCCTTCTCATGCATTCACAGAACTGGGGCGCCTTCCCATTCACAGAACCGGGGTGCCTTCTCACACATTCACAGAAGCGGGGCGCCTTCCCATTCACAGGAGCAGGGTGCCTTCTCATGCATTCGCAGAACCAGGGCGCCTTCCCATTCACAGAAACGGGGCACCTTTGGAATGGCGGGGTTGCCAGCATAGCGCACGCAATCACATAATAATAATCATGTGAAATGGTTTGTTAGCATCGGCGGAGATGTTATACCCAGATATCTATTTCTCCACCGGTTGCGCTTACAGAACGGCTTGGCACGTGGAAAGGATTGGCAGGTGATGGCATCAAGTTTACTGGGCCGACCAATTACGTACCCTAGCCGACTCGTCGCCATGTCAACTCATACTCCTTTCTGAGTTCTCTCCGTCAATGCTTCATTGCTTATGTCCTTCTCTCTGATGGAGGCCTTGTTAGTGGCGGCCAAACCATTCTTACCAGATCTCATTGCCTGCAGAGGATATTACATATCTTTTGGTTATGTCATCTTCTAGACTAGGCCGCAAGGGCTTATGTGGTGCCAAGTATAATCCAGGTACATGAGGTAGCAGATCCATCAGATTAATATCCTATGTGAATGCCACTGCTGCTGTCAGGAAGGCTAATGAGGAAAATGTGCAGTGTGTGTTCCTGGGTCTTCCATGGTGGGTTCCATGAACGTGGGTGGGTTTGAACGTTCCAGTATGGAACCCACAGTGGAAACTTCACTAACTCCACTGTGTTTTCCATAGTGGAACATTAGCTGAAAAGAAACATCCATTGGAACACTGGTGTAACAAAGGCCCATTGGCTAAAGTCAAAAAGGAATAAGATTGGAGACCTTTTTCCACAGGGTCCCCTGGAAGGCGAGGCACGGGAAAAACAGACCATTACCAGTGGCTTCTCAGCTTCTCCTCCATTCTATGAGTCAAGATTGAGGGAGGGACATCACCGTTAGTCAGCTTCGAAGATCTCCGATCTGGTTCGCTGCCTTCGCCGCTGTGAATTGGCCGGCCCCGAAATGTGTGTCACCTTGGCGGCTGCCCGCCGGCAGGGGCGGAACTGAGGGACCCGTAAATAACGTGTCTTACTCGAGTATATATTAGAGAGGTTGCGCAAAGCCGCATGCGGCTTTTTTGGTGCGCAAACTCACCGCATGCGGCTTTTTTCCCCCTTTGCTCTGGTGGTCGAACGAGGCTATTTGAGAGTCCCAGTGATGCTCCGGAGCAAAAAAAAGGATATTGCCGCGCGCAGCTTTGAAAGCCGCATGCGGCTTTTGCGCAACCTCTCTATTGACTCAGTGTAGCAGAAATAGAGAATTTTCAACAAAGATTTCATTACGTAAGGGGATCAAGAATACCGGTACTGGAGCGACTGCGGATTTTGAATGTGATTCTAACGCGCATGGTCTCAAGAAAATCCGATCAGAATTGAGGTCGTGGTGGCATTTCTGGTGAAATCGTCGAAAACAGAAAAAAACGTCCCCGCCCTATGTTCCGCAAAGAGCTGTAAGACGAAATTTTCGGACTCCGAAAAAGGCTTGTAAAAGAGGGAACCATAGTAGCGCAGAAAGCTCGCCAGAAGCCCTCCAGACTTTGAATTGGTCTTCTGTGACCAAATCTCGGATGTGAAAGATGTTGACCTGTGCGATCGTCTTGAATTGACGACCGATTAATTAGCCTACTGCATGATGTAGTTGGCCCGAATCGCGTGAACTGATACCCAATGAACTTCGCGCAACTTGACTCTGCATTCTGACCATGTGTCCACAGCAGACCTCAAATGGCTCGTAGGGGAGGTTGGTGAGTTGTTATCTTGAGTGTGTACACAGGGTGGGTGTTTGTCAGTTCTTTGCTACCTAGAAACTGCTCAGGACTGTGCCCCATGGCCTGCAGTCAGACAAAGTAAATGAACTATCAGCACACCTTTCAAACAAGGTAGGAAAAGACTCGGCACTAGACATTCCTAAACTAAGAGCTTTCCAGACGAGACATCAGATCCAGGAGGGCTACAACGTACTTGCGAGCACAGGCCTGCTTCTTTCACCAACCCCTGACTTGAAGAGCTGTCCATTTCATATAAATTTTGTATTGTTGCATAAATTTTGCTACACCTAGTGAGAGTCTACATTCAGTTTCTGCAGTTATGGCAAATACATCGGGATCGAAGAACTTACCGTCGATCGATATCAGCCATAATCTTCTTGGCCGCGGTTTGGCCATGCTCATTGTCGAGATACTCGCCGACCCACGCTACGAGGTGATCCTTGAAAGTACCCTTGATGACTTGATGTAGAAGATCGGGGGAAAGGAGCTCGTAGATATCCGCCCGCGGATAATCCCAGGTGAAAGGCTATGCAGCCGCTTAGTAAGGACAGAGCGAAGAGTAAGTTACGCACCAAAACATCAGGAATGACACCATATTGGTCCCACATTGTGCCGTGGTCAAGCACCTCGAATAAAGTTTCGGTATGGAGCTGAGTTCTACGGCCACTCGGGCCGTCGAGATTGTCTCTTGCGGCTGTATATCTTCAGAGATATTATTGAATTTAACGCCAAAACAATAGAGTTTAGAACTCACCTTGCACACCAGCCTTGCACGACGCAGGCTAGAAGCACCTGCTCTGGATAGTCGGCGATGTATGGGCCAAGCCCGTAGATCACGCGGCGGTAATGTCCGTCTGCAAATAAAGTCACCTCGGGTACGGTCATCCCCGGCTTGAGCGATTGAAGAATGTGGCGGAGAGACCCGTGGAAGAGGTTCCGTCGGAATGTACGGAACTCGTTGGAGTCTTGATTTTCACGGTCAGCTGATAAAGCGAAGTCAATATTCAAGATCGTGGAGATAAATATAATAGCGCACTTTTAGGAATGGCAAGGAAGTCAATAAGGGTCACCGCGTTGCGATGCGCACGTCGAACGCCGTTGAAAACGAGCCCATTGGACATGTAAAGCGGGTAGTATTCATTTTGACCAGTTGCGACGGACACAGTGGTCTTGTCGCTGCCGAGGATGATGGGAACGAACGTCGACCCATGTGTGGCCGGATCCTCGACGATGATATCCTTCATGGCACAGGAATATTAAGCTAATGTACAGTGAAACAAACACAGAGAGACGTACCGCCTGCCGCCATGCCCAATTACCGGACATAAAGTCCTCATACTCTCGTTTACCGTCGACGAAGACTTGCTTGGGGGCAAAGTCCATCTCGGATTTGAAGTCTGGATTTGCGAGCTGTTGGTGGAGGACCTTGCGAGGATCACGAAAGTGGACGACGTATTCTTGCGTCTTCCACGGAGTTCCGTCCCCGGGCGCGATGGGTTGGTTGTAGCGGACTGTGAAGGACTCCCACGGGACATGGCCGATCTTGGTGGCGTCGATGGTGTTGTAGAGGTCTTCGTGGTCGGCGAAGGGAGGATCTCCCGCAGAATTTGGCCTCGCTGCCCAATTCTGCATAAGCTCATCAATTGCACCGGCGGACATTTGAACGCACCGATACAAAAGATCAGCGAGAACGAAGTCCTCACGCCCAGCATATGGAGAGAAATCGTCGGTTGGTGGACGCTCTTGCGGTGGGGGAGGGGCATTTGGCGGGAGGAAATTGCCATCGCGGTCGCACAGTCTCCCTATATTACTGAGTATTAGTTTCATGGTGTAATTTGACGAGCTGGAACAATACCATTCAAGACTGGATGCCGTTTAGTGATGAGGCGCGGAGGCCGCAGGGCCAGTCCAGGACCAGCATCTCCACCACCAGACACAGAGGAGGCACGGCTACCTGGTGGTGAAGCCATACGTATGTCCCCGTCACTATCCGCAGAGGGTGAGCGTTGGTGAAATGGTGCATGTGAATGAAGCATGTGGCGGGTACGTCCCGACGTATTCAAAAATATCGGCGGCACCCTGGCGCGAGGCAGGGTACGTTGCGTGGCTTGAAAGCTTTGCGCTTCAGCATACTGGATGGTGCAGGTGAAAAAATGGGTGTCAGAAAAACCTCAAAGTCCGCTCGATATCTGAGGCCACGACCTTTCAAGGAGAAAAATTATACGGGCCGACATACGCTATCGGCGCATGGTCACAAGATAGCTAGGGGGAGGAAACTCCGGTGTTTCAAGGGAGGATCGTTGCCTGGAGAAAATCATGCAATATTTGGAGCAGCAACGAACCATACTCATCGGCTGCACGTGCATTTTTTCAGACTTGTGTCTTTTCGTTTCCCCCCACCATGGAAATGCCCCGCCCTGGGCTGAAGACCCGCGAGAAGAATAAGAAAATTCATCCTACTGTCGATGCAGGGGTCGAGAAGAAGCGCCGTCGCACAGCTGCGCAAATGGAGCGGGCCCGCGACGACGAGATGACATCCAGGGCCCTAGCCAAACTCGAGGACGAAAAAGCCCTGAGGCGCCTCGCCGCTCTCGAAGATAAGCAGCGCAAGGATGATATCTTGTATGCTAAATCCGCAAATCACCCTGCAGACCGCCCTTTGAGATCCAGCCAGGCTATTGCCACAGTTGTGACGGGTAAGCCATAATCTTCACTTCTAACACCACTGCCAATTCACATTCTTGAGCAGGTGCGGCGAGCGGCGGGGCCGGGGACAATTCCGGCTCGGGGGATGATTCAAACCCGTATTCCCCTCTGGTGACGACAGCAGCGAGGAGTCCGCCTCCGAGCCCGATGCCAGAGAGGAAGATGTCACTGAGAAGAAAAATAAAAAGCAGAAACGGGCCTCGACTTCCCGCGGCGACGTTCTCGGTGCTCGTAGAACTCAGGACGGGTTGGGAACGCCGGTGGTGGCTGTACCTGACAAAGACCAGAAAAAGCGCAAGGCCAAAGGGAAGTAGGTGCCTTTTGCTACATTCTATTCGTCTCGATAACAATTTTGAAGTGACGCCGACTCGGAGAAACCACAGAAGAAACCCAAGGTCTCAACAAAGAAGAGCGGTCTCAACAAGTCCAAGTCCGGAAGTCCACAAGCGCCTCATGCTGACGATGATTCGATGGTTTTACCAGGTGGGCCTGTCCTCGATAACGATGCAGAGGAACACGTCGAGCGGCCGAAGACGGGGAAGAAGAAGAAAGGCGTGCCCACGGATTTGACTTCTCGGATCGAATCGGACCGGCGCTGACGTTACCTCTCTTCGACCTTCCAGTCACTCATCACCATCCGCCCAGGCCACTGACAGCCAAAGAGGTGCGGGGTGGCGCCGCTAAATAGACCCTCAAGCATCTTCCGGACGGTACCTCTTCCGAGTTCACTGATGAAGTCGTGCCTTTGGCCATAGAGCTCGCTGGTAGCCTTCCACCTTGGACGAAATTGACCGGCCTCACCTTAGGGTTTGCCTTCGCCGGTACGGCCTCGTCTTCAGAGACGAGAGAGATTGGACCTCTGTCCTCAGAGGGTCCGGATGGAGGCTGCCCGCCGGTCTCAGAATCGATAAGCAACAATGAATATCTAGTGCTTTCCTCTGAATACGTACCTTTGCCTTTTTTGATGGCGCTTTCTCCTTGATTCACGATATAAACTTCCACCAAAGCAGGGTAACAGGTAGACTTACCTTTGGAGCAGTTATTTTATTGGTCTTTCCCTTTTCCGCACCCGCTATCCCCTTCGTTGATGTAAATTAATGAACACTGCAGTCAAATAATAATAACATACCGCTGCCTTGGCTGACGACAGCACCACCGCGGGAAATTCCTCATCATCGTCGGATGAGTCGGCTGCTCTCGATGATTAGTTCATGCATTCTAGAATCAGTAAACATACCAGGTTTTCTATTGGCTATCTCCTTGTGTGCCTTGACCCTGCGAGGATGGGCATTAGCACTCGTTATGTACCGAACTAATTTTGCGTACGCAGCGGGGATCAGAAGAAGCAAAGCTTCCAGCCGAGGTATGATCATCCCAATATCCTCAGCCGTTGCGGATGTGAGATTCACATAATGCGAAGCCCACGCATGAGCTAGAATTAGCCCGTGCTTGCCGCGACAAACGAGCGGGAATTTTGAGCTCAGCGGTTCTGAAATACTCTTGGCTTGGAAGACGCGCTCCCACTGAGTCGAGAAGGAGTTGTAGGCTCCATCGGCGGTGTCGTAAGGAAAGATTTCGACAGGCGGGTCGTCGTCAGATAATTTGGGCGTCAAGCACTTGGCCAGCAGACCATGCCGTGTTCCAGCCACAATCCCAGGGGGTATGCTATGTATCAATAGCCGCCTGGAGAGCATTGAGAAGCTCGACAGCTCGTGTCTTCGCAGACATCCGTGGAAGGTCCGTGGATCAAGGGAAGAAGAAAAAGCGCACGGTGGTGTGACATTGACAGCTTCTATGTAGTTCGGAACGACGATCTTGCTCACGACCTTGATAGGATCAGTGCACCGGAAAACTCCATGAGTACCGACGATCTTGCTCACGACCTTGATTAGCCCACCGGAGTTTTCCGTAATATGAGAATAATATGATAATACGCTGGGAACCGTATCGTATTATATCCATATCATATCATATTATATTATCCCATATCAATATTGGGTGACTTCCCATAAGCATTAAAAAATTCTACCAGCATTATTTTCATGCCTTCCGAGACGATGCCGAGACAGCTGTCGGGACCCCATCAATTGAGGGCCCAAATGCAGACACGATTTAATGCAAATTTAATATAATCTGAAGGAGGGGTCATGTAGGTGCTTTTCGGCAGAATATGGCAATCCTTTGGCAGATTCTTTCTCCGCAATTTGAAGGGGAACACACCTTCACATGTGCAACCAAAAAATATCAGCTACTGCACTGCGTTGTGTATTGGTAAAACTTGTTTCCGAGCTTGTAAGTGTCGCCTACAATGGCTTTTTGTTCGATTCTGGCCGTAACATTTATTTTACCTTACTTCGTTCAGGTTGCCCACGATCACCCATCGCTCTGCATTACAGTAACCAGATGGACCCTCTCCGGATGTATGCCATTTCCATATAATGATTGATTTTTTGCGGCCTGCAGCGCTCAAAAATCAAAATACACCGAGACATCAAAATCTATTGTGTACTGATGCAAAATATAATTGGGCGCTCATCGTTCCATTAGCTTAAACTCAGTATTTATTGAGCCCCAAGGCCCCTGAATGCCTGTTATTCTTGCATAGTTGCCAATTTTTTGGGCCTGCGGCGCTCTCAGAACACATTGGAATAACAAATTCCTGGCTCAACCTCAGGACAGCTGGAGTGTGTATCACGTATGCCTCTCACATAGCGAACATTTTTTCTGGGCCTGCAATGCTCCCAATTTCCAGAAAACCCTCTGGCCAATTAATCTGAACTGCCCATGGTGTCCTGGGAAAATAGAGTACTTCACAGAAGAGAGAGCACCAAACCATACAAAGAGGGGAATGTGTTCTGTAGTTTTGACACCTAGCTCTCTTTTTTTCCGGCCTATGGCACTCCTGATGCATCAGTCGTCTTGAGTGAAGGGTAGAACTCCAATTTAGACTTTTAGAATGGCGTAACCAGCCAATGAGAGAGCATGGGGATATGAATTATTGACTTGGAGACCGTATCATCTATGGCCAGCAATTGCAATGCAGACGCCCGCCATCTCCACAAGAACTCCGGCGGGAGAGTCACCACGCTCAAGCCTCCCCCGTCCATCCCCGCCTCCACGCCGACGTCCCCCACCTCCCCCTCCGCGCCGTACCCCCCGCGGCCGTCAAGTGCGCGGCATCCGCGGCGTCGGCCACATCCACCAAGGCCCCCGCATTCTCCAAGTCAGCGCCCAACACCCCCGCAATCCCGTCCCACGCGCCCTCACGCTTCTCACTCTCGCAGTCGTCGCAGTCGTCCCTGGGCGAGGAGCCGCCGCTGACACCTGATTTGTCAGCAGGCGAGGTGGACGGGGTGCAGGTGCAGGTGCAGGACGGGGAGGGGGAAGACAGCGAGGGCGGTGCGCAGGTGCTGATGGTGCACAACACGGGCGCGACACCGACAATGAGCCCCAACCCCGCGTTTAGTGCGCGGCGCGCAACAGTGCGTCTGCGTCTGTGTCTGCACGGCAGGCCGGGGCCGGGGCAGGGGACGACTCGAGCGCGAAGGCGGAGGAGGGCTTTTTCTTTGCGCAG
The DNA here is from genome assembly GCA_029378375.1 of Mycena olivaceomarginata. Classification (NCBI taxonomy): domain Eukaryota; kingdom Fungi; phylum Basidiomycota; class Agaricomycetes; order Agaricales; family Mycenaceae; genus Mycena; species Mycena olivaceomarginata. The sequence continues at coordinate 19,736 of JARKIC010001328.1, read as the reverse complement.
GCGCAGGTTACGGCGGCTGCGAAGACGAAGACGCTGTCGCTGTCGCTGACCCCGAGCCCCACCATTGCGCACAGCACACCCTCCTCCGTGTCCTCCTCGCCCCGTCGCCGTTCGCGCTGCCTGTGCTCCCGCTCCCATTACCCTCTACCCCATCCGCCGACGAGCTCCTTGCACTTACACGCCCGCATGCGCCTGCGCCGCTCGGACACGGACATGGCGCTGGACACGGACATGCACCCGAGCTCAACTTGGGGCTGTAGGAACGGCAAAGGAGATGATATATATGGGGAAATAGCACAGGATTTGTGCCATCTCATTAAAGAACGGAGAATTTTTATATTCTTTAGACCTCATCCAAATCGCTGGCACCCTTGCTGTGGGCTGGAGGTAGGGCGGGTTGTTGTCTCATGTAGTGTTTTTCGTATAGAGGGAGGGGAGCCTCTGCAGCGCTCCGAAAACGCTGTGGTTGTAGCAGTCAACGCAAGTCCGCCGAAGCGGACCCCGAATGGATTGGGCTCGGAGATATGGGCTAGAAAGAGCTGAGAATGCTGTTGAGGGGAGGTGGTGGTCGAAAATGATGGATGCGACGAGCTGTAGAGGATGTGATGGTTTTGTGGTTAGTGGAGGCGAAGCCTCAACACGGCGAGCTGCTGCTCCGCACGGATAGTCGGATTGTCCCGGATGTAAATTTTCCACGCCGCGGAGGACCAGCGGCCGATAGCCTGGATGACGCTCTTACTCAGGCCAAGACTGGCGTAGAATGTCGCCGCCCCGGCGCGAGGTGAGTGACCGCCGTACTCTCGCGAGAGCAAGGCGAAGAATCTCTTGTCAAACCACGATCGCGTCGGAATGGAGCCGTCCTCGCGTAAGAAAAGAGCCGCACGTGCCCCATGAAGGACGTCCCGTTTGCCGACGTATTGGTGGAGAAGGGATACCGGGTCAGCAATTTCTTGCTCCGTGAAGAGGATATCCGTACCACGATAGAATGGGTCGCCCTTGTGATACGGCAGATGGTATTGTGCTCGCTTGTCGACAAAGATTAGCGAGGACCGCTTGATTATCTTTCTCCAGTCGAACAAGGACCTGTCGTTCTTGATGACGAGCTCCCCCGAGCGATGGCAGCCGTAGAAGCAAACAAGAAGTCGTCGTAGAGGCCACTACAAATGGCCAGCTGGAGGAAGGCATCGAGATGCGCGGGGCGCAACGGGAGTTTGCGACGGACAGGGTCGGCACGATCCTTCCTCGCTCCGCGGATGGTCGCCTGGACGAGGGGATCAGCCCGGCTCTCGTCCCACTCAGGATAAAGATCCTTCAGGAAATGTCGTGCTCCCGTGAGATAGCTGGGACCGGAGGCGATGAATTGCGAAGTATAGGCAATGTAACGGGAGAGGGTTTGGGGGGTGGGAGCGAGAGACAGAGAATGTGATTTGCAGAATGAAATATAGTCTCTCGCGCCAATTGCGTAGCCTTTGACGGTCGAAAGCTCGATGGACGTAACCTGCAGATGGACCGTTCTGCGATCCAAGTCGGCAAGATCCATCTGCGGGCGGGCCTTCCGCGGAGCGGAAGGCCCGCCCAGCGCGCTCAAAAGCACTCCCTCCAGCGCGCCGGCAGAAGCTCTCTCGGAGGAGCAAAGAAGCGGACGCGGTCTGAAGGAAACTCCCGTCGATAATCCTCGAGCAGGAAGCGGGAAAGAAGATCAGCTCTGATGTTCTTCTTCCCTGCGATGTGGTGGACTCGCAAGTCAATGCCCGACGTGAGAATGATTCGGGCGATAGCGAGGACGACACCGTTATGGATGGACTCCCTGGCCGCGAGCGAAGCCAGAACAAAGACGGCATCGAAGCTGTCGGACCAAATCAGCAAACGGCGAGGTGGGTTGGGTAATGATGCCGCGTGATGAATGGTGCAGAGAATCGCGACGAGCTCCAGGAAGAAGATGTCGATTTTAATGGTAGAAGGACACTCCTTCAACTGGTAAACGAAGCCCAAGTTCGAGTAGACGAAAGACAGCCCTATACGAAGACTTGCGTCCGTCCACATAACCATGTCGGCATCACTGTCATTCCACATCATGGCGTCGACGAAGCGAACACCGATGCAGTCGCGAACGGCGGACAAGAGCCAGGTAAGGTCGTCAATGACCTCACGGTTAAGGAAGACTTTCGCGTTCGCGTGGGCCTTGCCTTTCATTTTGCGATAAAGTTCTGTGAGAGCCGGACGCGCCCATGGCAAGACATTGAGCGCCCAATTGAGAAGCCCCGCTAATTTCTGCCAATCACGAAGGGGCAGCTGGCGATCCGGGCAAGAGATGAAGATGGTCACTTTGGCGATGATATCGGCGATGGACTCAGGAGAGAGCAAAATGCTACCCAGGGTGGCGTCGAGCCAGAAGCCGATGATCTTCAAGGTGACACCGTGCTCCTGTTTTCTGTCCTCCGACGGGCGTCCAACAAACTCCCACATGATGAGAAGGAGAACTTGTCGGCGTGGCCGACGTTTCCCCCGGTAGAATATGAGATTATCGAGGAAATCCCACCCAAAGAAGTCGTCGATATAGACGAATAGGCCGATAATTCCGAGCTTGCGCACAGCAATCCAGCAGAGGAGACCGGACACTGCGTACCAGCAGCGAGGTGACGCGCGATTGCCGAACACCAAGCGCCGAACGATGTGAAGGACGCCGTCCACTTCCACGACCTGATGAAGTTGCCAAAGGGGATGAGCTGGCAGATTAAGGAATGCGCCCTGGCCATCGGATTTGAAGAGGACGATCTGTCGTGTAGGATTTGCTACCCGAGCTTCGTGCAATGCCTGCCCAAAATCATGCATATCGTCGTAGCGAACATGACCTTCTGCCTTGGGAATGCCGTCATTGAGACCCGATGATTTATGGTCGGTGATGACTCGCGGTTTCTCTTTCTGCCAAACGACAAACATGGGAGACATCTTCATGCCGTGAAGAAGCTTGTCGTCTGGTAGCCAGAGATATGGCGATGAAACGGGGCGACGAGGTCAACTGACCCGGAAATAGGGGAGATGGCGGTGCCAAATAGAATGGACGCGGCGGAGCCGCAAGTGCCGAGATGGCGGTGCCAAATAGAATGGACGCTGCGGAGCCGCTAGTGCCGAGATGGCAGTGCAAAATAGAATGGACGCGGCGGAGCCGCGAGTGCCGTATCCGATTGGCGCAGAGGCCTCCGGAAAATCTCCCTACCCTCGGAATCCAATTTTACTTCAAGCACTTCGGTGTCTTGTTTTTTCAGCCTCCGAAGAGCCTCCAGCTTTCGTTGCTTATAGGTTGATTGAAGGCTATCGGCGTCGACAAGTGTAGAAGATGTGAGCTCCAATGGATCCGATGATGTGAACAGCTCAGCATTTGCCTCCTCAGAGTAGCTTGTGCTGCTGTTACTAGTGTACGATGAACCTTGATTTGTTGGCGGAATTGGTACGCAGAAAGTTCTTCGTTGCAAGTGGGCAGTCATACACTGAATACTCCTCCAGATTTGCAAGTACATCGCATGGAGAGGATTTACTGGGGTATAATGATGAAGAGACTACTGTCCCATAACTTCAGTATGTTGGTCCTTGAAGCATCCATAAAGACAGAAATGATCCGAGTACTGTCTGGGGAGAATGCCACAGACCGAACCCAGTCCGAATGCCCCTGCATAGCCAGGAGCTCGGAGCCAGCCTTGGCATCCCAAATTCGAACAGTTTTGTCGTCAGATCCAGATACAACACGTGTTCCATCAGGGGAAAATGCCACAGAGTTAACCCCGTCTGAATGCCCCTGCATGATCAGGAGCTCAGAGCCAGTACTGGCATCCCAAATTCGAACAGTTTTGTCTTCAGATCCAGACACAACACGTGTTCCCTCAGGGGAAAATGCCACAGACCAAACGAAGTCTGAATGCCCCTGCATGGCCAGGAGCTCAATGCCAGTGACAGCATCCCAAATGCGAACAGTTTTGTCGTCGGATCCAGACACAACACATGTTCTGTCAGGGGAAAATGCCACAGAGTTAACTTCATTTGAATGCCCCTGTATGGTCTGGAGCTCGGTGCCAGTGACAACATCCCAAAGTCGAACAGTTTTGTCGCTGGATCCAGACACAGCACGTGTTCCGTCAGAGGAGAATGCCACAGACCGAACCCTGGTATTCGAAAATCTTGTTAGAGCTTTGCGAAATAGGCGTGACAACACAGTCACGCGCTGCCCGGAATTCTGGAGGACCGATGAAGGCCAAGTGCGTTATTTTGTAGATTTGGTCCTCCCGTCTCAACCAATTTTCTTTACAGTTGCGGGCGTACGTCTTACGTCCGTGGGCGTAATCGGACGGTTTCATGCCCTACCAAGCAAGGCGGCCATCCGAAAAAGGCAAGCCATCCGAGCGCAATGCGGACGGGCGCTGGTTTACTTCAAGCACATATGACTTGTAAAAATCATGATTCCCAGCATAGAATGTATTCAGAGATCACAAGCAAGATCTAAACTAAGGAGAGGACCCAACCCAAATGAACTTGCCGCGGTACGTGAAACTGAGACCTTCCCAGCTATACGAGACCTGGCTCTTGTCGACCCGGTCCGGGTAGTCTGCCGCCAAGATTTCCCCCTCTCCCTCGTTGATTTTGGGCGCTCGGCGAATCATTCGGTTGCAATTTGGGTGGGTATTTCCCACCTCTAACGCTAGGATTTAGGCTGCTGCTTTGGACCCAGCCAAAAGAACTATTATCTCTAGCGCTGGGGCCAGCCAACCGTGGGCTAGGCTCAAAGTCTTTAGCCTATAGGGGTTGGCTAGGACCAAGGCAATTCGCCTGTTCCTAGCACAGTCCTTTCCCACTTCCGGTCACGTCTAAGGGGGCCCGCGACTTGCCGTGCGACATATATTACAAGTATTGCACATCAATATTATTTTGCCTCTCACTTTGCGATCATTTAGCATTTCGGTCTTTCTGGTCCTGTTTGGGCCGATGAAAAGTTTCCAACACAATCGTCTACCGCATTCAGAGAGTATATAAGCAATATTACAAGACAATCAATGATCATTCAAATAAATCCGCCAAACCGTCCACAGCCGTCAACTCTTGGGCTGTCGACAACGCCGGCGTATCCCACTTCAGCCTGAAATACACCGCAAGGCGATCATGCCAATCAGCCTGCTTCAAGGTGTAAGCGCGTGCGCCCGCTCCTACAGCCACCGACCAGTCCGTCCTCAGCTCAGCCCGCTCCCGCCACCACGTCGCCTGCCAACTAAGATATCGTAAGACGCGCCGCATTTCCTCCCGCAGTAGCATAACTTCCTCTGACCATCGAGTTTTGCGCGCATGCGCTCGGGCCCACTCAACGCGGATCGCTACAAATCAGTGTTAATAATCACTGTCAACGAGGCGCAGAGTAAACTTACAATCATGGAGACGCTCCTCCTCCTTCTCCAACGCACCCGGCGCCGTCCATATCCACGACATCACTCGTTTTGAAGTGCCCGGCGCATTCCGTGGCACACGCGCTCCACGCCCGGCGCCAATCATCGCGAGCTTTTTACGAGCCGCCACATCGCTCTCGCCATTGTCGCCATCCAGGACAACATGCTCCGGTTTGAGCTCTCGCAAGTGAGGAAACGCGTCCTCCCCCTTCAACTGCACCACCGCCGTCCGGCCCCTCCTGTATCTCCGTGCGTACGACTCCGCTCGTTCCCCCACCTGCCCGATCAGCGTCCGGGCTTTCGTGGCCTGCACCTGGCCCGAGACATTCTCGTTCCTGAAGCCGATGAGCCAGCGTTTGGCGTGGAGGCGCGAGCGTAGGGAGGCGAGCGAGTTATCGCATTGGGCAACACGAAGTTTCACCTCCATGTCGACCAATCCGGGAATACACCCACGCAAAACGTCGTCTTCGTCCGCCCCGGCCATCTCGCTTGGCATCCATAGCTTCACCTTTTCTGGGCGAGGTGGTGCAGCGTCAGGGTCACGAGCTGCATCGGCATTTTCCATCGCCCGCGCAGCCCCTGGCATGTAGATCGTTTGTAACATGCGAAACTTGCTGATCTTCACGAGAACGGCGTGACGCCACTCTTCGATCTTGTTCTCGCGGTCGGCGGCGATGAGCACTGTCCCCGCGAGTTCTGCGACGATACGCTGTCTTTCCAAAACTGTCAAAAGTGGTTCGCAACTAAGAGAAAAGAAGCTCACTGCGCATCCTCGATCTGGATCCCAGCTGTAAGGAAGGCCGTTGCGCTACGCCCATGCAGCGGCGTCGTTCCGCTCGCATTGAGCTTCTCCTCGTCTTTTCTCACTTGCAGCCGCACCTCGGCCTCCGTTGGACAGTCTGAGACACAGTAAGAAGTCTGTCGCGCAGGTAACCCCGTAACAGTTCGAGTACGCACCTTTCAGTTTCAATGTGTACGGGTTCGTCTTGGTCGGATCAACGAGCCAGTCGTCGACCATGCGCTTCCACTCCGCTCGAACCTCCGCGCTCACAGTCTTGTTAACGTCTTTGAAATTTGTGACCTGCTTATCGCGTTCTGCTATGGCCACAACCAGCTTCCTCTGGAGTGCGTCACCTGTAATGACTTGAGTAACACCACCGCCAAGCCAAACGCCTTCGAACTCACCTTGGCCGATGTTCTTCAGGAAGTTCTGGTTATCAATTACCCCCTCGAGAGCGTCCGCACGCTGCCCCAGCCCTGAGTCTTTCGTATGATGTGCCGCCTGATTTGTCCTCCCCCACGTCCGCTCTACACCCTCGCCGTCAGTCTTGCCGACCCCGGGCTTGAAGCTGAGGCTGTTTTCGTTTTGGCATGGCTCATTGTGGGAGCCCGCATGCCAGACTGGAAGGGCGCATTGGATCTTGACCTCCTCGGGTAGGCGCATATCTTCCGGTAATTTCCCTTGGCGCTCCTTGAAGTTGATCTTCCACTGACATGCGATGTCGTAGGAGATAGTGAGGAGTAAGAGGATGACCCCTGCGAGCGCCGCCATCACAATCCAATCCATATTGGCGTAGCTGAATCCAATCAGCAAGGGTTGTAAGTAGTCGACGAAGCACTTACCGCTCCCCCTTCTGTAAATCTCCCAACCCATTGGGTCGCATGCACTCATGGCGAGCGGATACGACACCACCCACCCCCGAGACACGTAGACCTGACGTCAATCGGGTGTCCTTTTGAAGAAGGGCGGCAAACGCGATACATGTCGACGCCTATCAGCCCATAGTTTATCAATCAGTATATATAATGCAAGAACAAACAGGGATACATACATCTTTCTCGTTGACATATCTTTTCAGATGTCGGTGGTACCGACGTGGCTCCACCAGGTAGCCCCATCCCGGACCCAGAGAAGGGTCGTCGATCTCATTTGATCTCAGACGATTTTTCAATCGGAAATTGGCGTCCACAGCCAAAATTAACATGTACAAGAATCTGTTGACGACATTCGATTAGCGACTGAAATCTTATTGAGGAGCAGCACTCACTGGTATTTAGGATCAACCTCGCGCCAATCGTCAGGGAGATTCCGCCCATCATGAGGACACGCCCAGCAGTTCACCGCACACTGCCCCAGTTTGGTCTTCTCGACACCCTCTGGATCGTGACCTCGTCCAGCACGTCTGAGTCTCTTCAAAGCGGCCCACTGCCTGGCCATTCTCTGGAATTGTCGGTATCGATCCTACCAATCCGTTCGTTAATAACATATGCCACACTCACCGGCAGCCATGTCAGCCCGCTCGATGCAGAGGAGTCTGTAACTCGTTCCAGGGCCGTGATGAAATCCCGCACGTTGAGATTGCCGACGACGTTGTACATGCGGTACGTTTCGAGACATCGAAAGGTTGCGCAAGTGCCAGGATCAGTCACCGTGGCCGGGTACCATGCATTTCGCATGAGCTGCTCGAGATTGTCGGCGTTGTCAGATTTCGCGCATCTGCAGTAGCGCATTCGAATTTCATGAATAATAGGTGCTTCGATCACGGTCATCGTCCGCGCCAAGTCGTCAGGGAAGGGGCAAGAGAACCCGCCATGACCAAGCTGATAGATCAAACCGATCTCGCGCAGCGTGGAGTTGACCCAAAACGAGCCGTTCCATTCCTGAAATATTGAATTTATAAATGATTCCCCTACGCACTGGAAAGACTCACTTGTATCTCGTGTAGCGGAGATCGCTGGTGGCTCGACAAGCAGCAAGAAATGCACTGCACGAACTGCCCGCAATCATAGCATTTAAAAATGCGCGTGGGATTAGGAACACCTGCGTCATATGCAGTTTCACAGAGCGCGCAGTGGGGATTCTCCAAATCGTCACCTAGGCCGGCGTGGCGGTTCAGCTCATCGACGAAAAAACCCATCATCGGTCTGAAGAGTGACATTGGATTAATCTGTGTGTTATACGATGAGTACAAAGTCGAGGCAGTCCTATATCTCGCTCACCGTGCTTGCGTACTGCTTACGCTTACCCAGAACAATGGGAGGATCGAGGGGATTCCCCGGAGTGACCGTCCCGATGTGCGCAGCATCTTCCGAGAAGTCATCTTCTGGTGCTGGAATCCAGGATGCGAGCGAATCGTTGAGACCACCCGGACCCAGCCGTCGTTTCTTGTGGCGAGTATGAATGAGTTCCTCGGCCATGCGCAAACCATCAGCAGAGAAATATATGCCGCGGTCTGATACAAGCCGGGACTCTTTGGCAGCAGCAGCATCGTCGTAGTCCAGATCCACCGAATTTTTGAGGCGGGGCATTTCAAAAGCACTGCTATGTAGAGACTAGAGACGCTCAGGCGATGGTAAGCCGTATGTGTCGGGTGATCGCAGCTTTACAAGTTATCGCCATGCAGACATGGGCTCTCCAATGTCTATCGGACCGAGCGAAACACCGGGCGGATAAATGCCAGCAGATCACCCAGGATGCGCATATCATAGTCCCACGAGATTACATGAGGGATCGCGTCGCGGGGAATTGTCGAGGTGCGAGCTGCCTGAGTGGAAATCAAGAGTACCCTCGCGTCGTCACATGTCTGATTGCTATAGCACAGCCACCGTGATCCTCTCCGTGTACTCGCCCGATCACCAGCCCATTCTCGATCTGCTATACTGAGCTCATCTACACCAACTACTTTAGACGGTTCCGGGAACGACTACGTGACTAGATGGCTTTGGAAACTGAAGGCCCTTCCAACTATAATTTACTTCCGACTTGTCATCCCAGCCAGGGTATGTATCGGCAATCCAGGCTTCCTCTGCGTACTGGCGGAAAGGCGGTTGAAACATCGTCGTAATACACTCGGGACAACTCCAGCTACGCTCCAGCCAGAGTCGAATGCAAACGTAGCAATGGCTATGACCACACAGGTACCTGTTTAAACAAAAATCAATCAGTCATTATTTTCGAGACGCTGGCAGCTGCGACTACTAACGCAACCCAATATGGGAATTTGGTGGCATCATTAGGGTTTGTTTCACTTTTCTGTGATGAAAAAGTAAAATCTTCTCTGAATGACTAGCAAAACACAAGGTAGCCCCCCCAGCATCCCTCTGAGTGTTTCCAAGTGTTTTTGGACCCACCTATTCTTATGGCATAATGTAGTTTCACACTCGTTTCAGCTCTGATCTAACATATTATAACTTAGGACGTTGCTTTTTCCACCCATATTCCAGTCTGTCCCACTGACCTGGTCGCCTCCCACTTCTGTCGTGCTTTTCTCGAAGCAGAGAAAGTGAGCGTGTGGGAGAGGCGTCTCGGGACGCAGTTCAGGCTGCGCTCTGAGTATGGCCCCCACATCGACGGTAAAGGGATCCTTTCCTTCACTACCAACGTGTGCGCCACCATGGCGGTGCGCTACATCGGCGAGACCTGGTTTCGGTTCGCTGACGCTGCCAACGCTCAACAGGCGGTGGGCATGCTTGCCGAAGAGGTATGGGGGGAGGTTAGCAACGACACCGCCGTGGCGTCCGTCGCGGAGATCGAGGAGGTAGAGGCGGAGGTGCAGCGCACGTTGAAGATTGCCCGTTTCTTGGCGGGCCCGGTGACACAAGCTGTGAGTTTCCTAACAGCGCCTGTTATCCCGAGTCTTTTGACGAACCTTCTGTCTCCGTGATGAGTGGGACCATCTGGGCAGTGCCCATTCGCTCAAGGTGATGTCGCTGGCGAGCATGATGCAGCGGTTGCTGCTGCCGAATGTGCTGAACAATCGGGCGAGGGACATGATGCTGCAGCTGCTCGCGCGTCTTCACCCCACGGAAGAGCTGGATGCTGTGCTGGAGTTCATCGAGTACGTCGGGGGTTTTCCCTCGGCACCCCTCTAGTAGTTACCTTGTAGTAGAAGTGCAATCGTGAACCGCGTGGCTGTGCATTTCTCGATGGGTCACATACGTGACTGTCAGACTGAGATGTTAGACGTGGCTGAGAAAGTTATGTTATGTTTGCTTTGGACGAGCACGGGTGTGTGTTCGTTTTATTCAACCGCAGCCGTTCCGTATTACCGCAATTACGATCAATTCCATGTGCGTCAGCGACAGCAATTCAGGCAACGGCGGCCAATGTCTGTTCCTTCTGAAATTGCGTTCAATCCAGTGAACAACGGTGAATTTCGTGTTCCACCGTGGTCCTTCAACGGCAGTAAAATTTCGTGTTCCCTCAACTGCAGTGAATTTCGTGTTCTCTCAACAGCAGTGATCTTGTGTTGCTTCAACAGCAGTGAATTTCCGTGTTCCTTCAACGGCAGTGAATTTCTTGTTCCTTCAACGGTACATCGGGAAAATGCTCCCATTTTGTAAACAAAGAGCAACTCAAGACTTCCTCTCTTCCTCCACTCATTGGGAGCTCAATTCTCACCCAAATCGCTTGAAAATAGGCACGTTCGACAGCATTTCCAAGGCTCTTTCGTTCTAATGTGGTCACAGCCCTTGAACAGAAAATCGTGCTTCGGCGGTCATAAGCCAATATAAATTGGGCAGCCCTATTGGCAAACCTAGGAAACAAAGCCTTGAGTAACATATTTCAATGAACCAAAAAACACTTACCGTCGCAGGTGCAAAAGGGGAACAGCATCGAGACAAGCGAGCATATTCTTCTCCATTTCGTTGACATTGGCTGTGCATGGGGAAATGCGGTATCTATACTTGGCAGCGCCCCAGTACATGTAGCTCACAATGGTACTTTGGGTAGAAGTCGCATAAGTGGCCACGGGAAATGATGTATTCTTTGAGCCTTGACTTCTGTGAGACAAAATCAGGCTGAGTGAATAGAAGGCACCGGCAGCAACAATCTGTGCGTCCCGGCTCGCATTTGAAGCCGGTACACTGTGCGTTGAGCCCCGTCCTCGGCCAAAGACCCCACTCTTTGATAATCTGCTCCATCCCTTTGAACCAGCCCGGCATTGAAGGATGATCGGAAGGAAAATAAAAAGATTGAGGAGAGCCATCGGGAAGCACTCCATCGCGCATGCGCAAACCATCTTTGTGATTTGTCCAACCGTCATATGGTCCCTTCGGCATTTTGCGTGCGGAAAGTGCATCGGCCGCACGCTTTTGATGACTGGGTGCATTGTCGAATAAAAACAGGCCCCTGGCCCAGCCATGCGTACGGTGGGCGAATATATCAATCACGTGCTCGAATTGCTCCATCAGATTGTCGTTGTCAAAATAACCATCGCTTTTTTTGCCAGCTCGGAAGAGAAGCCGAGCCTCGCTAGGTGGGTGTATCAGACCCGGTTTCCAGCAATTGTGTAGGAAATAAAAATCACTCACTCTTCATCATCCAGTAGGCGGCCCCATTCTGTTGTGTTAAGAATCTGACACCATAATGGAGGTTCCTTCGCCTTTTCGCTCTGGTATGGGTTCGTCATTTTTGGAGGATATAGGACAGCCGACACAGCGACACATCTTTTAAATCCGACACATGTCAGAAGCTGTCAGAATCAGCGACACAATTTTGAGAATGTCCGACACACTCAGAAAGAGCAACACAATTCTGAGAATATCCAACACATTGATGTGTCATTCTGGAAACCCGACACACGGCCACGGATCTGGCTGTTGAACCCGGTTGTCGTGACCTGGTCGTGACTCGTGACTCACTTCCTCCCACCACGTCGGTGCTCATGTATCCCTACTATGAGCTCAAGAGACTGTTGGCGTGGCTTCCGGGCGTCATCTTCGGGCTACAGCTACTCGGAATTTGAAGACATGTACCCATCCGAGTTCGCGCAAACGGGGAACGCCAAAATCCAAGAACTGAGATCTCAACTCTCGATTCTTCTTGCCGAGCAAAAGGTCCTTTATTTTCGTATCTCACGCTAGCTTTCCTGAGAAAATTTCAGACCAGTTCCTCGGGCGTTGTTCGTGTTAGACAGAAGAGCACATCCAACGCCTTGAGTACGTTTTATTTATATCTGCCTCCATCTGCTTATCTTCTGTCATTCAAGGCGCTACTCTGAAGGGCAAAGGTTCTGTTGGAGGAGCAGCGGACAATGTGCAGTCTAGATTCAAGGCGAGCTTGTTATGTCTTCGCTCAGCCGTAGATGTGGGCGGAGTCAATGTATCATGCACCTACATTAAAGGCGACCTCATTATTATATGTATATGCGAAGTATAAGTGAATAGAAATGTGAGCGAGCGTACGCACGCTCTTCGCTCGGCCGTAGATATGGAATGAGGAGCGTCGAGTGGGGACAGGTAGATTTAGCTTTCGCATTATCCGTGCATAGCGTATGTGAGGGGATCGCCTCCGCATCGACTTGCTCCGGTATATTCACTAACATTGGCTCGGCGAGTAGAGGATATATGTAAATGGCCTCAAGATTGTATTTGAGTATTTCTTCGGATCAAAGTTAACGTCGCCTGAGTCGCATCGAGTACACTGCACCGAAATTCACCCCAAAAGGCAACTCTCTCAGGCCTTCATATAAATGATCTGGCTTGGCAACGTGGTTCACCCATCTCGTGGTAGGCACCAGAATGTGTATGCTTCTCAGGAGTACATGTAGTATATTGTACGATCCCACTGCCGTACAGTGTGTCGGGTCTGTTTGGAATCCGGTGTGTCGGAAGTTCTGTACGACCTCGTCATACACGGAAGACAGTGTCGGATGGCATGAAATACTGAATGGTGTGTCATTTTACGAGTACTTTACGTAGTAAAGTGATCGTTCTTTTCATCGATCGGATCCAGGTTTTGAGTTGGCGAAACTTTATCAGTGCGTTTTGACGATGCTAATGAAAATAGTGGCGAGTTCATTAGCTTTTTGAAGTCTTTTTAAGACCCCAATCTAATGATTTTAGTGATGATGTAATCCACAGAGATGCCCCCGGTTCGAATCTCCTGGGTCAATTTTTTTTCCTTTTTTTTTTTTCTTGACAGATATCTAGCTTAATTGGCAACAACTCTAGGGCAGGCTTGATGTGTATAGTCTATATATGTATTTATGGCAGTACAAACCACCAGTTTTCTTACTGTAGAAATGTAATTTTCATACTGCCAGAGTGAACAGCATCACATGTTCCACATACGTGTTCACATCAACCAAGCTTGACCAAACAAAGGATCAACCTTCTTAATAATTGGGCTCCAGCAGCACAACATGTGCTTATATGCCTTGGTAAGGCTTTCAATTTATTAACATGACTATCCTATTGCACACAAGAGACTGGTTGGGTGCTTCATGGCCTTCCATTCCCTTATTAGCCTGTTTGCGGTGCAGCCATCAGAGCCACCACGTGGCTGTTTTGCGTTGCGCAACCTGATGGCTCTGATGGCTCGCTCCACACCAGCTCTTCGTCTCCTACTACACAACTCTTCATACTAAACACAATGAAAACACGTTCCAAGGCTCGCATTAATGCCAAACCGGGTGCCAAGGCCAAGAAACAGCAGATCCACCGACCTCCGAGTCCCGATTGGGACATCAACTCCCAAGATTTCTCGCGCGAGTCGCACAGCCCGTTGGGCAGTCCCGAGCAAGCGAATGAAGGACCTCCCGATGCGCTCGAGAAGGAGAGAAGCCCTTACGTTCCTTCTCCCTCCCCATCGCCGCCGGATCAGCACGACAAAGATTCGGAGTCTGAGTCGGGTACAGAGGACGTGGTTATACTGCCTGTGAACACCACCCAGTCCCAGAATGCCCGTAGCCCACCCTGGCTGCCCTGGCATGACCGCTCCCTCATCCAGACTGCCGAAAGGCTTCGCCCTTTCAACGCTCCCCGCGGTGACGCCACTAAAAATGCGTGGGATGACTTCGCTGTGGAGCTGCTGAAGGACAGCACCACTAACGGCACACAAATCAACCGCACGGGTGCGGCATGCCGCGCACGCTTCCAGAAACTTCTAAAGGCGCATAAGGTAAGTTCTCTCAACTCAGATATGGGTACAGCGCTGACTATACCTAGGCGGACCAGACGCGATCCCTCCAGAAAACCGGCACCGATGAAGAAGTTGACCAGCATATCGAAGTGAGTGCCTCGTATGCCTAACAAAATCGACTTCTTACGTGTCTTCTACTGTAGCTCATAAGCCAGATTGCCGATCTTGTCCACGCTCACGAACTTGAGAAGGATGTCCGATCCGCGGCTTCGCGGAAGAAGGACAGTGTCGAGGTGAAGGCTGCCTCTGAGCTGCGCGATGCGGCGATGAAAGGGTTGGTTCATCGCGAAGCCCTCACCGACGTTGCCCAGCTTGAGGGAGCTTCTCTGCGCGAGAAGCAGGGGCAGAGGAAGCACAAGTACATTAATGAATGCTCAAACATCTCGTAACTAACACCCACGCAGACGAACGCGTGCCGAGGATTCGGACAAAGAAAACTCGGACGACGAGGTCAAGCCCAAGCGGAAGCGTGCGCGTAACCAACTGCTTGAAATAGTCCAACAACGCAACGTCATGGATTCGAAACAGCTTGAGAAAGCCCGAGAACTCGATGAACGACGTCATCGAGAGCTTCAACAACTCCAACAGCGCTCGCTTGACACCCAACAGAACATGCTCACTGGATTCGAAAAGCTTACAGCTGGTGTGACTGCGCTTGTCGAGGCGCAGGCCAAGCAGGCGGCTGAAGACAATCGCCGCCGATACGAAGAATCCGAACGCCGCCGCGAGGATGCCGAGCGACGTGCAGCCGAGTCTGAGCGTCACGCAAGCTTGCTCCTAGCACTCACAAACAACAAGAATTGGTACGATTTCTTTCCATTTGTTACAAGTCATTTCGTTTATAGCGCCGCCTAGATCACAAATCATCGTCGCTATCTACATCTTCGTTCGGTACGTCCATCTCTACCCAAGGGGAATCAAGGCACCAAGCATCTAACTCTGCATCGTCAATAGGTCCGCCTGTAAAGTATTCAGCCAATGTCGGTGGCTTGCAATCAAAGTACTGTGGTATCTGGGGATGATGAAGGATCGTGTGCGCGTTTTCCGAGCAGTATGGAGATTAGGTAGTATAATCCACACGGAGAAAGTAGAACTTTTTGATTGCGTGCGAAGTCGAGGAATGGGAATTGTTGAGTGACTTCTTTGAAACACCACTCGACGGGCTCTCGGCAATGGCTCATTGCGGAGTTGAAGATCGCCTGTTCAGCCGTGACTGCGGCCCCTTTGTAAGGACAAAGGACGTGAGCTGAAACGGTATATGCTGGATCGCCGTAGATGAAAAGGGCTCGCCCGTCAGGGGTCCAAAAATGTTTGTCGAGGATTGCGGCGAAACCGCTTTGCTGGAAGACTGTTTCATCGTGCCGCCGACCTTCGACCGGCCCGTAGATATGGATCACGATTCCATCAGGAGTAATGACTGCATGGTACTTCAAGCAGTGCATTCGCTTCCACCCGTTGTATAGGATGCGCTGATTTCTTACGGGCCGTGCATTTTCACGGAGAGTCCCGTCAATGATGGCAGCGATCAGTTCGAGAGGTGCGCCATTCAGGTGGAGAACAGTCGCGAACTCCATAAGCTTCTCGGGGGTCAGACGGTGCGGATCGAAGCGCAACAAATGCTTCCATCTGTCCCACAAAAGCATCGCGGTGAGCCGAGTGATTCGGGAAAATCGCGATCTCTCCCATCCGAACTGCATCTCAACATCGACTAAACGGGAGATATGTGCCAAACGGCAGAGTAGCATGCACAGGGCAGTCTCACCGATCCTCTCTGACACCGCTTTGGTCGCAGTGGATCATCTCGGGGAGATCAAGGATAACAACAAGCTGATGCACCTCGTCCCGTGTGAATCTGGATGAAAATACTCAGTATCCTCCCAAATACACAAGCCGCAGCCGTAGGAATCACCGGAATTGCTCCAGCCAGACCATGTCACCCAACGTATTCAAGTCAATCCGACTGCCAGGCCGGAAGCGTCCTTGATTCGCGATCCATTGTTCATCTAGGGCTTCCAGAAGGTCCGCAAGAAGGGTGTTAAATGAAAGCGCAGCTCGGAGTATCTCAGACTCCATCGAGTGGCTCAAGATTCGGAGAAAGAGAAATAATTTGGCAGCCATCAGCCATCAAGTTACGCAACGCAAATCAGCCACGTGGTGGCTCTGATGGCTGCACCGCAAACTCTCTAATGTCTGTTTTCAGTGTTCCATTCTTATTATTGCACTGTTTTTGTTGATAACTCAGTGGTCAATTGTGATGGCTTCCTAGAAATTGATACGGTATGAATTATGTTGCGGGTGTCGAGATTTTGTCTCTTTCATTTTTATCAATTGTTGCCCTTGATGTATTTTTGGCCTTACAGTGTAACTATAGCCGATTGCAATATCACCGTTGTATGCGTGGGTTTAGATCCAATCCATTGTGTCCGTTTTGATCACAGCCTGGTCTGTTACAAATTTCTTTTACTCCAACAACGGCGGAGCATCTTGTGCACTCTTTGAGTGTTATTTGATCCGACTTACGGTTTTGTATTGATGTCCCTCGGTTTGATGTCCATTCCTCGTGCTGCGAAACAGGCTAACCATTCTGGATTTGCACATATTTGTCCCCTCGCATTCTGGCATACACCTTATTGGTCAACTCTTTGACCTGGTCTACTTCCATTGAATGGCATTCTTGTTATCTGCTCCACAAGGCAGACACTCAACATGCCAATATTCACCTGAAAATTTGGGCTCATTAACTATGTCTGTGGAGAGGGTGTCAAAATCAAGTTTTCAAGTGGAGGAAAAAGAGGGAGAAAAGAGAGAAAAGAGGAAGACTCATCATGTATCTCAGATGATGAGTACAGGAATTCCAAGCCTCAAGTGCACAGTAGTGCGCACAATACCAATCGCAATCTTGATTTCTGTTACCTCATTTAGGAAGATCAATGAATATCAAGATAGGGAAAAAACTAAGTCTTTCCGGGGCAACTGCCTCCTTGGGAGTAAGTTGCAGCCAATCAAATTTAAGATCCTTTCGCATCATTCACCCAAGTCAGCCAATCCGTGCCCGATCCCTTTTTTGCCAAATGGCAGCCGTAACCGCCTATCCATACAACACACCTCGGCCATCTGTTACTTGTGTGCCGCCTGTGCAGCTTTCCAAAGTCCAGGTAAATCTGAATACAGTTTGGAACTTACCATTCCCTTTATTGTATTTGTTTGCACTTACATCCATAGTTCTCATACAGCAACACATAAAGATTTTCAGTCATTCAAACAAACATCAAGGGAGGATTGTGCATACAGGTTATTAGCAGCTGGTGTCACTTTGATTTTGTGGGACCTTAGTCTGATTCAAATAAAAAATTGAGTCCTTGTTAAGCCAGAAATTGCCGCGGCATCTTTGGCACAATCTCCTTCTGCGTCATAATTCTCCACTGGAGGGTTTCAAAACTCGGTGGAGTGGGGCAGTTGACTTTAAGCGAAATTACATTAAGCAACCACTTTTGTTGTCTTGAAAGGTGGTTCTTTGCGGGCTGCTAATAACCTCTATTGGGATGCACAATGATAATTAGGATTCCTTGATTTTATAAACAACTTACTTTTAATTTTTCAAGCTACCTGTTTGATGAATTCCTGGAAAGAATTATATGAGTTAAAAGCATGCATAGGAATCAGGATTATGAGCCATTTTCTACATATGTTGACCTTTAAAAATTCAGGCCTCCTAACTCAGATGATCCGCAAGTAGTGACATGGACTGGCAGGACAGAAAACTGATAGGATGTGAGAAATCATGATAACAGTCAAGATCATGACAGTTATTGACCGAAATAACAATATATCATAAGAATCAACTAGGATCCCTCAAGTATGCCTTTTTGAGACTTAGTTGTTCTCCACACGAATGATTAATGAGCCAAAATTTGCGCGAACTCAGTGGTTGACCGGCGATCAAGCCGAACATCAAATCCTCGGTATTATCCGAAGTCTTGTGTACGCGAGACATGCACAGCCACAAGGTACATGTATGATTGATAAACTTATAATATAACCGCAGTGAGTATTTGGGCTGCAACAATAACATTAATTCAAATAAATAGTGCATGCTGTAAGGAGAAGTGGGCTGACTGTGATCCTGAAGAACAAAAAAAAAAGTAAAGTACGAGTTATGCCGTGCGCAGCATCGGCCTCCCCCCAAGTCTTCTGACGTGTGTCGGATTCGAAAGATGTGTCGCTGTGTCGGGTTTCAGGGAGCCTCTCATTTTTGTGCCTCCAACAAGTCTTTTTGCGATCATTCTCAAAAAATGTCGACCCATCGTGTGTGACGAGAATTAGCTTGAAAGGTCTCCCATCAATCAGTGGACCTTCGCCAGGGGGTCTATAATAGTATGGGAAGGTAATGATTGTACTAAGGATTTCTTCGACCGGGGCATCTCAGGTGGGCGCTGGAGATGTTCTGACCTTGGCTTGGCCTGAAAGCCGTGGCTTAGGCCCGGCTTCATCTGGCTTTGGACTCCTGAAACCTCAGAACAGGCCAGAAGCCAGGCCGGTTAAATGTTTGGCTTTGGCTTCAAAGCCAGGAAGTTTTGGCTTTTGGCGGTGAATTCTGGCTTTGGTGCGGGCAAATCACAGGCCAGGCCAAAAGCCAATCCAGGCCATTATTTTGGCTTGGCTTTGGCATTGGTAACAAAGCCAAAAAAGCCAGGGCTTTTTGGCCTGAGGCACTGTAACCCTGCTTCAGAGGAACACGGAGTGGGCTAATAACCAGCAACAGAAGCGGATGAGCTTGGAAAGCCTCTGCAGACTGAGTATCATTATCCCAAACACTCCAAAAAAAAAAAAAGGAGGAGCACCGAGTGTATGTACTGGGAGCCGACATAGCCGGCCCTGCGACATTTATGGGGAGTCGGGTCGGTGACTTTTGTATTCCGGAATAGTATAAATCCTCCAAATTGGGTAATCTCCCACGGTTGTCGGCGCGGAAATTGCCGACGGCGCTACAAAAACAGCACGAAAAGACGTTGAAACACCCTCAGATCCACTGGAGATTCACAGAAGCCCCCTGATGCTTTTTATACTCAGCTCCAGCTGTTATGTGAATTTTTCTTTGTCAATCTGTTGCTTAGCTTGTCAGCTACAGTAGGATGGCTCATAATGCATAAGGTTGGTTCCCAGCCAAATTGAGTTGAATTTCAGCAATTCCTATGCATTATGAGCATTTATGCACTATGAGCTCACCTCTACAGTGGCAAAAGGCATTTTGGTGGATCCAAAATCCGATGCATTATGAGAAAATTTGGCAGGTATGCATTATGAGGTTATGCATTATGAAAAAATCCGACTGTACCCTAACTTTGAGCCCTTGACGGTGAGAGGATGAGCCCCACACAACAAGC